>PPHD01004094.1:0-29484 GCA_002909625.1 Bambusicola thoracicus | reverse complement strand
ATGCCTCCAGGGATGGGGCATCCACAACCTCCCTGGGCAACCTGTTCCAGTGCGTCACCACCCTCTGAGTGAAAAGCTTCCTCCTAATATCTAACCTAAACCTCCTTTATCTCAGTTTAAAACCATTCCCCCTTTTCCTATCACTATCCACTCTCATAAACAGCCACTCCCTCTCCTGTTTATATGTCCCTTTCAAATATTGGAAGGCCACAATGAGCTCTCCCTGGGTCCTTCTCTTCTCCAAGTTGAATTTAAGATATAGCCTTGCAAATATTTTAATTAAAAGTTCCCAAGCCATTCCACTGAAATTCCTGAGACAGTTTTTAAGAGTTGAACTTTCAGACTTTGGCACGTGCCAAAATATTTGCTAGCTTAACCTACAGTTGTGGTTACATCAGTCTTGGATTGTAACAGTAAATTAAGACGTAAATTACTCGTTGTAAACAGAAATGAGAAGGTAATTTTACCATAAAATTTACCTGTTACTCCTTTTAACAGATTTGTTCTCCCACGGTGGATCGATCACAATTACATCATATTTTTTCTTGTCTGGGAAGAGAAATTACACAAAACGAAATTAATCAAGAAACCAGTAAATTCATTTAAAAAAAAATGTATTAGTTAAAATTGATAAAGGTTTAGCTACCTAAATACAGACAATATTTAAAAAACTAACCAGGCAGCAAAACTGCAAGTGCCCTTTTTTCTTTTTTTTTGCCCAAATAATGAAACAAAAGTTTGAACACTTGAGATAATCATATACTTCTCAGATTTCTAGGCTGATTACCTAAGCAAAGGATGCTTATGTGACCTGTGCTGGATTCAATTCCTCCAAGAAATGTCAAACCTCTTGGGAAATTTAAAACAAAAACCTCATACAGTGCCAGTCTCCAAGACATTAAAATTTCTCCAAGCTTCCTGAAAGAAGCTATGTAATAAGGCACCCAGCTGAGAGAAAGGCTGCACCCTTGAACCCTTGAAGTTTTCTGTCCTGTTTGATCTTTCAGGAGGCCAATTTGTACATGCAGAGCTATGAACCAGTCCTGGAAAACAGTGTGTTTTACACTACTAGAGGTTAGCAGACAGAGAGAGCTAGACCCAGTGTGAGAAATGGAAATTAGTGGGCAATAGGAAGGGAACTGAAGCAGTTTTCATAACAGAAGTTGGGTTTACATTAATTGGAAAAGATACAGAACACGTCCATGAAAAAAGACGGACTCTCTAATGATATTTTTTCCAGAGAACATTCTCGTTCCTTTATTGAGCCTGATACTAATCGTTTAAATAGCTAGTAAGAACAACAGTTTAACATGTAATGTCCTTTACATCTTATCCCATTATTAACATTGGAGGTGTTGTCCTCACAGTAGACTGACCCTAGCCAGCAAGAAATACTTCTCATTTAGCAGCTGGATCACCTCTCCTATGAAGAAAGGCTCGGGGAGCTGGGGTTATTTAGCGTGGAGAAGAGAAGGCTTTGCAGCCTAGCAAAGCTTAGCAGTACCTACAGGTGGCCTAAACAAAAGCTGAAGATGGACTCCCTATTAGAGAGTGCAGTGATAAGACACAGGGGAATGGCTTTAAACTAAACAGGAGAGATTTAGATTACATACTAGGAAGAAATTCTTTACTCAGAGGGTGGTGAGGCACTGGAATGGGCTGACAGAGAAGCTGTGGGCGCCCCATCCCTGGAGGCATTCAAGGCCAGGTTGGATGGGACCCAGGGCAGCTGAGCTGATGGCTGGCAATCCTGCCCATAGCAGGGGGGTTGGAAATGGATAGTTTCTAGTGTTTCCTCCAACCCAAACCATTATATGGTTATATGATAGTTTATTTCCAATTCAATGCATTTACTTGACTTCTAGACCCACCATGGCTCAGAACATGCTTACCAACTGCTGCATTATGTGTTTCATGTATAAATGCAATGGCTGAGATTTTTACAGGAATCTCTTGGAGCCTCCCCATGACATACACTCCTAACTTCACTGAAGATTCCCTTGCAAACCTTCACCTATCCGCACAAAGTTACAAATGCCACTTTGAAAGCTTGCAGTAGCATCATCAGCATGAAGAAAACAGTTAGAAAACGGTTCACTGAGTCCTTAGTTATCTTGACATTTACCTGCCTTCTAAGGCAGGAGAGAAGGCATAGATTCTTAAGATAGGGGATAGTCTATCCCTATTCTAAAGAAGGGATAGACTAAAGATACTTACAGTTCAGCAGGGGTTGTAAACATGAAATATCAGATAAAAGGAAACTGCTCTTTGGTGGCACCAAGTACTTCTGTCCCATTAATACAACTATCTTTGCACAGTTTGAGTTGTTTTCTGTGACACATGAAAGCAGGTCCTGCTCTGGAATGGTGGTTTCATCATCTAGCACATTCACAGCTTGATGATCACCATCATTTACAGCTGGAAATTGCTTTGCCATTTCACATAATTCAGCCAACCCACAGTCAATGCGTCCAGGAACAACATTCTTCCCACAGCTGAGTGCTGCAGCGGCATGATGAAGAAAGCCACTTTTGAGTCCCTCTTGGACTAAATGCAAAGTGCCTTCCCAAATGGATTTTCTGATCTGTATGATCATAAAGAGGAGAAGAAAAACAAAACAAAACGAGAGAGAAATGATCTTTTGAGTATATGCATAGCACCATCAGGAAATGAAACAGAAATCAAAACATCTTCAATCTGCACTGGGAGGAGAATCCTTGCCAAACACCAAAACCATCAGCTGAAAAGCTATGTGTGCATAATAATGAGGGCATACTAAATTCTGGTAGGGTTTTTTGTGGGTTTTTTTTTTTTTTTTTTTTGGCAAAGTGGCAATAATCAGAAGTACAGAGAAAGGCAGACTGCTGAATAAAAGGTTTCACAGACAATAGTGATAGAATAGTACTGATCTAAACAGACAAATTTCAAGGTAAGGTGAAGACTAACTTGAATTTTAACTTGAAGTCTACAAGCATAATTCTGATTGAATGTATACCTGGATCTAAAACCACTATCCTTTATGTTTTAATTAACTTTCAAAGCCAATACTGCATATGCATGTAAACCAAATTAGATTATTGGTTCTGCAATTTTTTTTAAATAACACATTTCTCAAACAACAATACCAAGATGCTTGGATCTGTACGCACACTTATTTCTTCAGCAATATTCCCTACACAAAACACAGAGATCTACCTAATTAATTCTCAAATAATTGAGCCTTTATGAGGTTTAATTATCAGTAAAGAATTTTTGCTCATTTAGAATAGCTTTATTGCCAGCTTCTGTCGTTTCTAGCACAGGTTTCAAATACTTATTACTGTTTCTAAAGCTCCTGAAGACTCAGGAGCTCAACAAGATGTTTGGTTGTTTGTTTGGGTCTTTTTAAATATTCTCTTACAAAATACCAAAAAATCCTCAATGTGTTCTTTTAAAAATCATTTCTATAGTAACACAACCTTTGAGATATCTGAAGGAATAGGCAAGATTTTTGGTACATAAGTTTTTGACAGTCAAAGATACACTGTTTCAACGAAGTACATACTTCTAAAACGCTGCAAACTGTAGTTATTAGGGCTAACAAGAATGGTAGATTTTTCAGACCTGTATCTTTTTTGCACTTTCATCGAAAAACTACTTGAAGTTACACAGGCCTTTAAGACAACAACTTAGATGTCTTACTACAGAGACATAAACTCTGTATCTTTGAGTTTAGGCCCCTAAGACAAATTTATTCCTTCCCTTATGTCTACTGCTAAGTGACTATTTTAACTTAAATATTTTCACTCATAAACCCGTGTTTGATGTTGAACTTCAAAGTTCTCTCATTTATCATATCCCATTTATCATTTAAGGCAACCCTTCACATCCATAGCTTATTCAGAACAACACTTATGGGACCCCTACAATGTAACATAACAAACTGCACATTTACTACAAAATCATTATTGTGTAAAGAAAGAAAAAAATATCTTAAGTGGAATAGAATTAAACAAAAAGCCCAATATGATTGGTACATGAGACAGATAAAAGCAAGCAAGTGTAGGTCCTGGTTAGATTCACATCTCTATTTAGGAAAACATAAGTATACATCAAATATTATTCACAGTTTATCGTTTTAAGATTTACTAGTACACTTCAGTAGTAGCAGTTTCACCACTACACCACTAACATGATCCCCAACAAGAACTTCAACTCCAATCCATTCGTGATGCTTTGGTATATTTTCATAATGTAAAATGTTCTAGCAGGAATAATTCATTTCTCAGCAGAAATGACACTTCTGATCAGAGAAGCCTATAATAACTTCAGCCGAGTGTCCTGCTACATTAAAAATGACTTGATCTACAGAACAGCTTACGTTGCTTATTTCAAAATATTCATTTCCTGCTCAACTAACATTCAACCCATCACTATATATGCTCTGTGAACAAGGCTTCCAGCTATGTGAAAGCTGGTTTGACATCTAGTTTGTTTTCACATATACTGACATAGAAGCTATTCTCAGTATGCACTTAATTCATGTATGGACTGCAGAGATGACCTTCCCATTAGTGGAACAAGCTACAAGAAGAGAACTTATTTACAACTATGTTTCGTACTCTGTACATAGCTTAAAATTAAGTATCACATACTTGTGAAATTATCTTCTATTCAAACTTACCTTGGTATGGTATTCTAAAGCATCCAGTTCACCTTGGTTGAATACACATTTTCTCTTACGCTTCTGCAGAAGGAACAAACAGGGTAAGAAAAAAAACATTACTCCATAATAAAAACAAAAAATAAATACTCAAACAAATCAACTCTTTTAAAACTGGAAGAAACTTCTTATCTCTTTCTATGACAAGTTTAAAGCCAGTAAGCAAAAATATGATCACAAAATACTTAGGCTGTTGGAGGTGGCATGGCAAGGCTATGTTATATTATTATTCATAGCACAGGGATCTAACATTACCTAGCACATGCCACTGTTCACACTCAGGCCTCCTTTACGTCTATACTAGAAGGTGTTTGTGCAGCTGCGAAGTGCAGTAACAGGAGAAAAACAAGTAGGTCTTCAAAGGTTAGATTTGTTGGTTTAGACCTGTAACATTTTCTGGTTGTTTGTTATTTCAGGACTGTAATGAAGAGTGTTGTACTTTCTATATATTAAAAGTAAATTCAAACTGTTCTTCTTTCCATGTTAATTTGGACAACCATGACAGCTACCACAGTTTAACTCAAGCTCAATGCCACAACAAACACCAAAAGATTTCATAAGCAACCAATTGAGCAATAAGCAACTGACAGAAGAGATTCCAGAACAGCAAGTGCTTACATTTGCCATGTATTTTGAAATCTGCTGTGGAAAATCTGCTGTCCTGCGTGACTTCAGAAAACAGAAATAGTGTTGATGGTAGGTTTCTTACCTGGGGATTACCATAGGCTACTGCACTGTGGAGAACATACCTTCTTAGCACCAGCAACAGAATCCCTGACACCACACTTGGTTCCTTCTTTGTGTTCCTCTGCACTGCTGCTGGCCTTCATTTCTGTGAGAGTCAACTCAGGGCTTCCTTGCAATAGCTGCTCCCCGGGAGCTGCAGCTATGTGGGCCTTAGAAATGTGAAAGAATTCCTCCCGAAATACATATCTTGTTCTTGTTGTTTTACCTTCTGTTTCTACAGCATCACCAGGACCATCACTTGAAGAGGTGGTAGCAAAAGTAGAAGTAGGACGATCGTTAGTAGAACTGACAGAAGTATTGATGGTGACATCACCAGGGTACGCAAAGGAGTCACAGATCTCATAGCCACACTGGTTGATGAAAGACAGATGGTCCAGGAGCCATCCTGCTGGCAGCCGATGTACCACAGACATCATAGGTCCCCTTTTAGGAGAAAAATCAACTCCCTGAAACTGTAGCAGGTAATCACACAGGCTTCCTGAAGCAAACTCCTCCTGTGGGAGTGATATATTTATTTAAGGATTACTTCTTGCTACTGTTTCATAAACACTGTTTTGTGACAGACATTTCCCTATGGAAACTTCTTGACTTACACTGGTTTAACTATTAGGACCCTCTGAACCCTAACTCAGTTTTTTTATGGTATGGGTTTGTTGTTTTATTTTTTTTCTTTTGTTTGCTCATTTATTTATTTATTTTTAAATAGCTTTCTATATAATATCATGTTGCATGGAATTAGTTATTCTAAGAGTCCTCTTTTAAAAAGTTAGCAATTATATACTGTAACACTCTATAACACAGGATTCAGTGGCAAAAACACAAGTAGGTTTTATGCACTCCTGAAGAAAGCCATCACATTATTGTTTCTTGATCCCACCCTAGTTTGTTACAGAAAATTGAGCAATCTGGCCTTCTACGAAGTAAACTGAGATGTGGCAATCCCAGATTATGCACTGGGACAATCCCAGGTATGTGTACAGAATGGGAGAAGAATTCATTGAGAGAATTCCCTGCAGAGGACTTAGGAGCCTTGGTGGATAAAAAGATAGATGTGAGCCAGCAGCATGCTCTTTCAGCCCAGAAGGTCAATTGCGTCCTGGGCTGCATCAAAAGAGGGATGGCCAGCAGGGAGAGGGAGATGATTGTTCCCCTCTGCTCTGCCCCTGGAAAGTCCCATCTGGAGTACTGTGCCCCCAGCACAAGAAGGATGTTGAGCTGTTGGAGCAGGTCCAGAGGAGGACCACAAAGATCATCAAAGGGCTGGAGCACCTCTCTTATGACGAAAGATTGAGGGAATTGGGCTTATTCAGCTTGGAGAAGTCTCCAGGGAAACCTCACTGCAGCCTTCCAGTACTTGAAGGCAGGTTATAAACAGGAAAGCAACAGACTTTTTACACGGTCTGCTAGTGATCGGACAAGGGGGAATTGTTTTAAACTAAAGGAGGGAGATTCAAGTTAGATGTTAGGAGGAAATCCTTCACTCAGAGGGCAGTGAGGCACTAGAACAAGCTGCCCACAGAACCTGTGGATGCCCCATCCCTGGAGGCTCCCAAAGCCAGGCTGGATGGGGCCCTGGGCAGTTGAGCTAGGGGGTGGCAGCCCTTCCCATGGCACGGGGTGGGACTGGGTGGGCTTTAAGATTTCTTCCAACGCAAGCCATTCTATTTAAGAGCCTTATGGTCTTCCAGCCACTTAAGATGATAGAGTACCCTGAGCTGGAAAGGACCCACAAGGATCATCGAGTCCTATGCCTAGCTCCATACAGGACCACACAACAATTCAAAACTTGTGTCTGAGAGCACTGTCCAAACGCTCCTTGAATTTCAGCAACTTGGGGCCATGCCTGCTGCCCTGGGCAGCCTGTTCCAGAGCCACCACTGCCCTCTGGTTCAGCACCTGTCCCTAACCCCCAGCTGCCCCTCCCCTGACACAGCTCCATGCCGTTCCCTCGGGCCCTGTCGCTGTCACAGAGAGCAGAACTCAGAGCTGCCTCTCTGCTCCCTGTGAGAATCTGAAGCCGCCATCAGGCCTCCCCTCAGCTCCTCTGTTGAACGAACCCAGGGACCTCAGCCGCTCGTCACACTTATTGCCCTCATCTGGGCGCTAGCTAACAGGAGAGAAGCCCGTTACAGGCAGGGAACAGCCTAGGAGAATGAAGCATTCCATGCAGGCTGTCCTCTCCCCATACCCGCCCTCAGGAACCCTCTACACAGGTGCGAGACCGCGCGTCTCTCTCCGCACGGTGCAGATCCCCAAGCACTCCGCAGCCCAGAGGCTCTCTCGCTCTTCCACTCACCGACGCCGCTCAGCAACCGGTGAGCGCCGCCATCTTGTTGTACGGCAGCAGGCCAGACAGAGAGCGAGAGGCTGAGCAGGCGGAAACGGCGACACCACCACCTCCCACATCCCTCGGCTGCCGTCTCTCCGCTGTGACGTCGCGCCCTGCGGCGCGGTGTGTGACGTAAGCGGGCGGGCGGATTTGAAATCAGGAGGAAGGATTCGGCGCCGCTAACGGTAACGGGCGGCTGTTGGGGAGCGGGCGGCAGGCGGCGGTTCCCCTCGGACGGTATTGGTGAGGCGGCCGCAGGCGCAGCTGATAGGCAGGCTGACAGGTAATGGCGGAGAAAGGGGTTGATGGGTGACCTGCTGGGTGCTCGGGCTTACGCCAGTGCGGCCCTCCTCTTTGCTGATCGCTCTGCCTCTCCTGTCACATGATTCTGATGTAAAGCTTCACTTGTGTCTTCTCGCCCCTTAGAAAGTCACCGCGTATTTCGAAAACACGAATATTCTCAGAGCCTGGACTTCCTAATAGCGGCAGGTCCGGATTTGTAGCTCAGTCACAATGAGGCGAAGCTCAACCACTTCTGGGAGTAGCGGTCGGCAGTCCACAATGGTTCTGAGGGTGCAGGACAGCAACAAGATGGGTCTTCAAACACCTCAAATGTAAGTGGCGTTGGTCACATTGGTAACAAGGTGTGCATAAACCTCAGTCTCAGTGGTTTTACTGCAGTGAGCAGCAGCTGAAAAAGATGGGAGTAGTAAGAAGAAAACCCTCTGCAGCCAAATGTTTCTGTACAAGTGCTCAAGTTCTACACACAAAAAATAAAAATAGTTTAAAAAAAAAAAACAGCAAAAAAATTTTGCTTAATTTCCCAGTTGAGTAAATATGAATTTAAAACTCTGTAGTTCTCAAGAATACCTTTATTTATTTATTTATTGTAGGTTGGTTTGGGGTTTTGTTTGTTTGTTCGTCTTTTATTTCCTTTTTAAAGACCTTTAAATGACCAATCTGCTGTCACCTATGTGCTTATGCAGTATGGTCGGCATAGAGTTTGAAACCTCAAACTTCGCTTATGTGCCTGTGACACATCTCATGCTATAATGTTTTTTTTCTTGCGTATTTGCTGGGTGGTTGGGGGGTGGCTGGGTACTTTGTGTGTAAAACGTACACTTACAAAACTTGCAGAAATAGCTTTATTAGTGGACGAACAATGCATTAAAATCAGCTGATGCTTCTAAGACACTGTTGTCCTGAATGTGGTTAGACTTTAATTAATGTGTTTATACTTTTCTTGTGTAAGCAAAAGGTGAAATGATAGAAATAGTCATTTGAATCCTTCTCTCTATCCCTCAGGAAGGACAGAGGAACGTTTGGAAAGCTGAGCATGAGCAAAACTATGTCTGCAAATTCAGAAAGAAAAGTCAGCTTTTTTGGGAAGAGGTACTGATGGCTTCAGATCAGTGTGCTGTAAACTAAAACAATCTCATAGCATTTTACAGTTTTACTTCCTTGCTTACATTTTCATTACAGGGAATAATGGTTCTGAGGCCCACAAGCTTTCAGGTCTACCTTCCTACACTCTGGTCACTAAATAACAATGCTGTGGAGAAGGAACTGCTTAAATAGCTGTTCCTCCTCTTTGGAATGCAAGAGGAGAAACACACACTGCAACGCTTAAGAGCTGCCCAAGACATTGGCCTGTTTAAGAAAGAATAATCCCCCACAGTACAGACCTGGGAGATGTTTTCATTAGCAGATATTGATAAAGGTTTCCCACGATGCTGGTCTGACTTCCTACCTTTATTTTGTCTTTTCAATTCAGAGGGAAAAAACAATCCAAAAAGACAAAAAATGCTAAAGATTAAAATAGGTAGTAGTCTTGCAAAATTGGAGTCATATCAGGATTATTCTCTGCCATAGTTTATTTTTCACTCTAAGATTAAAACCTTACAAAATTGTATCATCTTAGTTCATGGCTTTCTGTGTTCTGATGTCTGCAGGTAGCTTCTTTCATTGCATTCCACTGTTGCAGAATTCTGTGTTCCTTCTAAATGTTTCTTGCATATTTCATTCTTTAGTTTCAACCACTTAAGTTGTTTAGTCACCCTTAGCTTATCTTCCTTTTTTCAGTTCTGTAAAACTTTATTTCAATAAACTGAAGAAAATATTCACCTACGATGTAGTAATCCCTCTGTTTTATGTGGACATCATAACTTCTATGGCTGGATGTTGTTCAATCTTTCTACTTAGAGGGTAACCTTCAGTTATCCCTTTGCATGACATATGCAAAGGAAACATAAAACCAGCAAATGTAAGGATTTGTATATAACCAAGAACTCTGTATCTGTGTATTGTCACAAAAAAAAAAATGTATTTATTTTTTGTTTGTAGAGCTAGTGGGGCTGGAGGTTCACGCAACAGTCAGTATGGCATGTTTGGTACAGAAAAGATCAAGGATCCCAGGCCGCTTCATGACAAGGCGTTCATCCAACAATGTATCAAACAGCTTTGTGAGGTAACTCAGTAACTTATTTTACTACATTGTTTATTAGGCATTAAAAGTACTAATCAAAATATTTGGTCTTTGGTTTCAGCTGTAGATTTTGTTGACTGGCATGCCACTTAATATGTATATTTCTCTTTCTCAGTTTCTTGTTGAGAATGGTTACGCCCATAATGTCACCATAAAATCACTCCAGTCTCCATCTGTAAAAGACTTCATAAAAATCTTCACTTTTATCTATGGATTTCTCTGCCCTTCTTATGAATTGCCTGACTCAAAATTTGAAGAGGAAATTCCCCGAGTTTTCAAAGAGCTTGGGTAAGATCTTTATTAATATATTGTGCTGAACAGCTGCAATAAGTCAGAAACGATAAATCTAAAGGTTCTGTATAAAAACTAAGGAAAATGGGCAGGCTTATTTATTCAGATTTGACTGAAGCTTTGATGTTCTGATTATTTTGCTTTGCTTTTAAGTTTACTCACTTGTTTCCAGACTTGACTATGCATTTTTTTCTTTGAACTTGCTGAACTATAGACTCTTGGAAGCTTGCTTTGTAACTTAAGATATAAGTAATTATTTCTATTAGACTTTGAAAGGCCACTTTACTAAATGAAAACTGTAGCTTTTTATCTTGTCAGCTTATGACAACCTCTTCTGGCTCATTCTATTTAAATCCAAGCACTAAAAAGAATTTCAGGTTGTTACCTTCTGTTCATTTAAAGTCATTATTTTTCTATAACTTCTCACACTCCACATTTAAAAGAGGAAGCAGAAACAATGACTGCTGAAGTAAAAATACCGCTAAGTAGTGAGTGTTTTATTTCTAATTTTATTTAATGCTGCAAGCATTTGGAATCATCACTGCTCCAACACTTTCCAAGAATGAAAGAAAAACAAATGCAAACTGTTCTTTGTGCATTTTCAGTCTTGTGGGAAAGTGCAAAATATTCTGCTTCTGTAGATTTGAGTCCATGATAGTGTCAGAGCGTGAGGGTTCCCTACGTATATATGTGTTCACAGTATTTCAATAAAACTCTGTTTAAACCTACAACATATGAAACGGCTAACCTCACTGAAATATTAAAAAGGAACTTGCTCTGAAGAGGCTTTACTCTGTCGCACAAAGACTGCAATCCTTGATAAAAAGAACATTTACTTTCAGAACTGACTTTAAGAAATCTTTTCAAGTAAAAATATCCATATTCTAACACTCAAGTTGAGTGGTTCATGAGCACTGAAACTGTCATCATGTCTGTGGATTCTTATTCTGTGTTAGTAAAATAACTTGGTACAACTGCCAGTCTAAAGATGCAATAAAATATGCCCTTCTGTTCTTTGGTTTGTAGCAGACTGACAGTATGTCTTTAGTTAGAAGTATAGATATGTGATCCATATTTTAAAAAGATATTAATATTTCTATGTAGTTATTCTAAACTTTGCCTATTCTATAACTGCATGACTCTAAGCTGACTGTCAACTGCTTTTCTGTTTTCAATGTGCATTTGACCCAAGAAGAGGGAAACTTGCCCTATAAGAACAGGACTTCTGCATCTCAGTTTCTGTTGTCATGTTAGATATCCGTCACAGTTGACCATCTAGTGGAGTGAGCATCCATTGGACTATTGCTGCCTCCTTTGTGTTTGCTGACTTTTCTTTGAGGTCTTTGTATCATCATGAATCACCTCATTCTCAGAGTACCCACACCTTTTCCCTAATACTGCACTGCCCATCTTTCCTCATGTAGATCTTTCAGAGGAAAGACAATCTGACCTGAAGTGACTTGTTACCAAGATCCGGAGCAAGGTAGAAAGTTGAATAGGAAAGGACTAAGGAGTACATAAAGTAATAATTCACAGTTTTTTGTTAGAGGCCTTAATTGTTCCTAATCTCTGCACATGCAAAAAAAAGAATGCCAGTTTCCTGAATTACATAATGGGAAACCCATGATAACGTCCTGTGGTATGAGAACTCTCCTTTTCTCCTCTCGGCATATAGTGTAAAATAGAATTGAATTTGTTCTTCCTTGTGTGGCTTGATCTCAATGTAAAAACTTGCTCATTTTGCACAGCATTTGAAAATATGTTTTCTCTTGTAGGTACCCTTTTCCTTTGTCAAAAAGCTCCATGTACACAGTGGGAGCACCACACACCTGGCCTCAGATTGTGGCAGCTTTGATTTGGTTAACTGACTGTTTCAAGGTAGCAACTGAGTTCTTTAAACGAAGTATTTCCACCTCTCAAGCTGGAATTTTAGTTACAGATGTCTTAGTAGTGTTTTTGAAGTTTCCTTTATTTTATATGTGAAGGAAAAGATAGGTATTCTTACTTGCCCCTTGGGAGCTAGCTCTTACTTTTAGTAAATTTGAGTTTTTAATGTTATATTATGACTTTAATAATATTTTTTACTGGATAAATTTGCACTGGATAAATATCTGTAAGAGGGGAAAAAAGCTGAGTGGTGTAGTTGACGCACTTGAGAGATGGGATGCCATTCAGAAAGACCTGGACAGGCTTGAGAGGTGGGCCCATGCCAACCTCGTAAAGTTCAACAAGGCCAAGTGCAAGGTCCTGCACCTGGGTTGGGGCAATCCCAAGCACAAATACAGGTTGGGTGGAGAATGGCTTGAGAGCAGCCCTAAGGATAAGGATTTGGAAATGTCTGTTGATGAAAGATTCAAAATGAGCTGGTAATGTGTGCTTTCAACCCAGAAGGCCAACTGTATCCTGGATTGAGAATCTTAACCAGCAGGACTAATGGAGGTCTTCATGCATGTTCTATGTATGTACACTTGTGCCTTTCAGTTGTATGCTGCCATGAGGGAAAATCCATCTTCATTTGATGATGGGCAAAACTGGGGAGGAGAAACAGATGATGGAATTGTGCATAACAAGGTACTATGAAAAAGTGAATATTAGAACTGTTCAACTGAATTTTGCCATATGCTTTAACAAAACAATCTAAATATGATAGAACAAATTGAACTGGACAATGTTTGTATATTTTGTTCAGTTTAATATTTACAGAGTTCTCTAGGAAATATAGCATTATATAAAAAGCTTTATCAACTTATTTCCTAAGCAGACATGCTGACCAGTTGAGACTGGGTATTAAACTTAAATACTGCCTTCTCCTAGTTGCTATTATTCTGTTCTCCTTTCCGGAGAAAGGACTCTTTACGCTATTTATTGTCTCAGTAGGATCTCAGGTGTATCTCCATTTAGTACTTGAGTCTTCTATAGTTAACAGCAGTACAGTGTAAAGATTGTAAATAAATTATAAATGTGACTCCCATTGATATTTACTCAGTTTAAAATTGGTGTTAATATTTAAATTTTTAAGATGTATCTCAAACACTTAAAAATCCAGTACCTTGCTTGCTTTCTGCTTTATTATCTATTACTAGTATTATTTGAGTTATACTCTGTCTCAACTCACAGCTGATGTTTTGGAAGGGACTATATTCTGCCAGTACATTTAAATTAAAAGAACTGAAGGGGGATAAAAGCAGAATTTAGTATTTTTGAAAGTATATCTCCAGCAAATTATTTTTAGGTAACCTTCATCCAATTGTAGAAGTAATTCTCTAAAATATTCACGTCTAGGCCATAATGTTCATATTTACCTAAAAGGCATGTTAAACAGAGCTACAGTTTTTATTATCTAGCTTCAGAGTGTCACATGTTTCAAGACCATTATTAAATATCCCATCTCCTACCTTTTATTGGTATCCCAGAAAAATGTATGGAGTCTCCCTGGAATTTTGTTAATTATGTAAATTTTAGATACCTTCTTCTGCCCTGATATTATCTTCTGACTTTCTGTGTTTAATGAAATAGAAAAAAGAAGTGGATACTTACAAAAAGAAGTACAGTCAAACCAGAGATATTTTTTTGTATTGGTTGTTTAATTCCATTAGTTGAGTATCTTTAGACAAGCTATTTACAGTTCTTTGCGTCTTCATGGAATCTATTGAAATTGTTCTCAGCTTTTCATGGACTACGTTGTAAAGTGCTATGAGCACTTCATGAAAGGGGGAGATACTTACGAAGAATTGGATGCAGAAGTGCAGTCAAAATTAAGTAAGTTTGTGTTTTAATGAAGTATTTGATTTTTATTAGGTTATTTTCTCCTAGCATTAGGTTTGCTCAATTTTCAAGTAAAAGTGATCTGAGTAAGGGAACGTGGAATTCCCAAGTACTTCAGTTGCACTGACTTAATCCTCTTTTTATGCATTGTTAATGATTCAGACAGACGGGTCATGCTCTGCTGTCAGATGTATATGTGTTACTGTATTGTTTTCAGTGGTTTTGTAATAGAAAATCAGTGTGCAGTTCCTTAGGTGCAAATTTCATCTGTACAAATGCTCTCATTTCTGTCTGACAAAGTATTTTAAAAAGTAAATCACAACAGACTGCTCATCTGAAGAGTAAGAAAGTTCAGGTTGCTGCTGTTCAGGATGGATATTAGGAAAGGTCTCTTCTCAGAAAGAGCAGTGAGGCAGTGGCACAGATTGCCCATTGGGAGGTGCTGGAGTCACCATCCCTGGAGTTGTTCAAGAAACATAGAGATGTAGCACTGAGGGATGTGGTCAGTGGGCATGGTAGCGATGGGTTGCTGGTTGGACTAGATGACTTCAGTGTTGTTTTTTTTTCCCACCCTTCATAATTCTAAGAAGAGCTTTGAAAGCAGTAAAAGTTCCAAACTCTGATCTGAGGATTTCCATATATGCTTCAGCATGCACCTGTGTTTAGTTTCAATGAGCTGGAAAATTTCTGACGTTTCATCACTTATGGAAACATAAACAGCGTATGAGAACAAGGAGGGAAAAATAATTCTCACTTTTAAAGCTCTCCTATGAAAAGCAGGCTAAGGACACACTTGTTGCCAGCAGGATCCATCAACTGGCAAGGAGACATATTATGTGATGGTTACCAGATATTTGCAGAAAAAAAATTATACCACTGTTTGGAAAAGACTGAGGGAAGTAAGTGAAATCTCAAGATGCAAGGAGGCTTGTGATAAGGAAAGTATACAAATAAGACAATTTATGAAGCTTAAACAGAGGAAACTTGTCAAACAACAACTATCCTGCTGTGTGGGTCTTATGAGACTTGGGAACCTAACAATACAAGAACGATTTATCTTATGTGACACCAGAACTGTTTGTTTTGTCCTGTTTTTTGCCTATTTATTTTGTAATGAAAGCTTTTAGGTGGGTGTTTTTTAAGTTTAAAATAATAGCTTTGTTAACAGGTATTCACTATGCTGACAGTAAGGCAATTACTCAGATATTCTGAATAGGTGGTGACAAACAGGTGTGCAGATTGACTTATAACCCTATTGTTTCTTCTTTCCCACGATAGAAGATTTATTTAATGTAGATGAATTCAAAATAGAAGGCTTAGCAGCAGAAAACAAAAGACTTCATGAAGAAATTGCAAGACTAGAAAAAGAAAGGGAAAGCGAGCCGGTTAGTAAACTATGTCTGTCCTTGTGTATATGAGGGATTTGAATTTTCAGTTGTTGAACTTTGTCATGATTTGATACTAAGATGCTGGTGATACTTCAAAAATATTTTTTCATTTCTTTAATGTTTTACAATATTCTAATTAGACTTGGTTAGTACAGAGTCTATACTGTTGTAGTAGAATGCTGCCCCTGGGCAGCGTGGTCTGGTATTAAATGGGGAGGTTGGTGGCCCTGCCTGTGGCAGAGGGTTTGGCAATTCATGATCCTTGAGGTCTCTTCCAACCTGGGCCGTTCTGTGATTCTACTGTGGAGTCACTACTTGTTTAATATTGCGCAGATATTTTTCAGATAGTAAGATTTTGCATTGATTGAAATATTAATAAAATACTTGAGACAGTTTATCTGAACTTCAGTGCTATCTTTTCCAAAGATGGCAGTATGCGAACTTTTCAAGGGATGAGAGCACAGGATTCGGTGGTAGCAAACAATAAGAATATATTCTTGGGGAAGCGTTTTGTTTCAGAAAGTGGCTTCTGTTTTTTAATACAGTATGGGACAAAAATAGTACTGTAGGTGTGCAGCTGGCAAACTGCAAGTTCTATCTACTGTGCAAAATTTGTGTGTTGTATTATTAAGCAGTGAATTACCTGCAGTAAGAACATTTTATGCGATGCCTAATGCAAATCAAAAGTTTGAAATACTGAAATACAAGAATTAAGCTACAAACCATCTTTTACTGACTGTAATCCACCACCTTGTCTGGAAAGGCAAATGATTATTTTAGATTAATGCTGCGGTGATTGTTCTCTGCATTCATTTACTAGGATCGTTTGGTGTCGCTACGAAAGCTGAGATCTTCTTTTCAAGCAGATGTTCAGAAATACCAGGCTTATTTGGCTAATCTGGAATCTCACACAACCATCCTTGATCAGAAAATGAAAAGTGTTAATGAAGAAGTCGAGACAACAGGTAAGGTGGCCTTGGTCATAAATATTTAGTGAAGGCAGAAATAGGTTTTAAAAAATAGTTGTTAATTCTCAGCTTCAGGAATGCCTTTGTGTATGATGGTGCTACACGTAAACTTCCCATGATTAATTGCTAATGGAGAGAATTTCTTGCAGATAACTGCTTATTCTGTAGAAATAAAATCTACTCATTTAAAGAAAAAATACTGGGAGGTGAGCCTTAACTATATAGTTTGATATTTTTCGTTCATTTTTGCAAATGTTTTGTGAACATAGAAATGGAAGTAGAAGCAATGAAGCAGGAGAATGCACGGCTCCAGCATATCTTTGATAACCAAAAGTACTCAGTTGCGGATATCGAGAGAATAAATCACGAGAGAAATGAGTTGCAGCAAACCATTAATAAGCTAACTAAGGAACTCGAAGCAGAGGAACATCAGTTGTGGAACGAAGAGCTAAAATATGCTAGAAAGAAAGAGGCGGTATGTGAAAACCCTACCACACTGAGAGTTGGCTATCAGTATTCATGGTGTAACTTTAAGCTTGGGACTTGAGCTATTACTATTTTTTTTCTGAATGATTTAATAACAACATAGGTGTATCTTAATAGGCTAAAGTGACAAGAATGGCTAGAATATGCACTGCTATAAGCTCTGACTCCTACAGCATTGAGAGCTTCAATAACACTAGACTGAAGTAGATATGTTGAGACTTCAGAGCAAAGAAGTAATGCAAAACTAGAGCTTTGAGTTAATGTCTGCGTGTGTTTAGGGACAGATTGGTAACTTACATGTACGTTATAGGAAGAGCCACTTATATAGAATGAAGAGACGTGGCCCTGTAGGTGGTGGGATTTAAAAACTGCTGCTCTGCTATATATTTGAAATAAACACGTGTTTGTTTATTTCTCTCTTTTTCATTTAGCAGTGTCGTGCTTTCTTCTGCGCTTGGTATTAAATTCCTCATACCATACAATATGAAGCACATATCAAGCAATATTTTTCCAGTTATGTTTGCATATAGATGGTTCTTGTGTCAGAAAATAGAGCATTTAATAAGCTATGTCTAGAGCTACACTCGAGTTTCAAGTATGTTATTAGAATATGTGACTATGATACTTCCTGCCAAAACCAATGAGAGAAAGCACATCAATGTGATGACTAATTATTGCTTTAGCAATTTGTACTATTTCTAAGCATATTTCTCCTCCACTGTCAATTAATCCTCAAAACGCTGATGCAGGAAATAATACAGCAGGAGGGAAAACCACAAGGAGGAAACCATTTAGTCTTACCCATATACTTTGAGAAATCTTTGAGAAAGCAGAGTAAGCTCTGAAAGAATCAGAAAACATCACCTACTGTGGAACATACAGAGCAGCTCATAAATTTGTTTAAAGTACTATACGAATACTTTCTGCAGAGCTTTTCAGTTGTATTTTTTTCCATGATTGTGGCCCTTTTCATCTCTGAACAGATTGAAACACAGCTGGCAGAGTATCATAAACTGGCTCGAAAGCTGAAATTAATTCCAATAAGTGCTGAGAATTCTAAAGGTCACGACTTTGAGATTCACTTTAATCCTGAGGCAGGACCAAATTGCCTAGTCAAATACAGAACTCAGATTAAGGTAAGTAGAACCAATGCTGAGCATCTATTACCACTCACAATAAAATTTTAGTGTTTCTTGGGAATGTCGGGAAAGTCTCTCTTAAACTCTCCATTAAACTTCACTGAGAACTTCTGTGATTGTACCACACAATGAACGGGAAGAAAAAAAAAAGACAGTAAGGATTGTTTATGACAGGAAAAAAACTTGGGATTGGTGGGTACAGCAGCCTAAATTAAAAAGTATAGAAGGAGAGAACTTAGTTTAAGCTGACAAACTGCATTAGCTAGATTTTCTTCTATGTGTATAACAGGCTCCTCTTATGGAGATTGTAAACCAAACTGAGGAAGAAATTAGGAAAGCTACTCAACGGAAAATGAGTTTGGAGGACACTTTGGAACAGGTATGTTTTTTGGTTACAGAAGGTTAGTACTAAGATACTGTAATATTATCTGCTGGACTCATCTGACCTTTTTACACAGGCTATTTGTGTGGGTTTTTTGTAGGGGGAAGTTGCGAGAAGATGATTGCTTTAATTGTGTTGGAACTTAAAAGCTTTTGTGTGAATTAGGATCTCCTTCTGTTGAATGAAATAATGTCTATTCCCTGTACTGAAGATTATGCAGTTACATATATTTGATGATAAACATTGGAAAGACTTATTAAATAAGTTGTCTATTAGAATCAGTGGATTACCACTGATAAGAAGTAATTGGGGAAATTTTTATTAAAGCTGTGTATTCAAAACCCACTGTTCTTCTAGAACTTTCATTTCCAGTGCAAGATCTTTTACATATAATGCAAAAAACTATTATTGGCATTGTGTGCACCAAATATGGTGTAATTAGTTGTTTTCTTCTCTCTGTTCTTGTGAAATTACAGTTCTGTGGCAAAATACGTGATTTTATAGATACCAGTGTACTTACAGTTCTTTGTATTAGTGCCAGTGGGTTGACTCTGGCCAGTAGCCAAGCAATACACATGGCTACTTCTTAACTTTCCTCTCCAGAGGGGAGAAGAAGATAACACAGGCAAGAAAACTCATGAACTGAGATATGTGGAGTTTCATAGATGATGGAAAATGGGAAAACAAACAAAGCACAGAAAACTGCTCGCTACCCCCTCATAGGCAGACCAATGTACTGTCAGTCTCTGAACAGCTGCTACCTTGGAAGCTTAAAAAAATTGAAATTGTTCTTCTTCTACCTCAGTTTTTCTTACAAAGCATTACAGTATATACTGTGGAATACTCTTTTGGCCAGTCATGGTCAGCTGTCATGGCTGTGTGCCTTCCCAAACTCATGCCTACCCCCTACAGAACAAAACACCATACAGCCTGCTGTGATGAAAGCTAATGCCACCTTGGCCAGACCCAGATTAACAAAGTGTTTCTGGGCTATAATGTGTTGTCTCTGATGGCATGGAGTTATAAATAGGAATTCCTATTGAATTATATCTTAAGTGTAATTTTCATTTCAGGTGAATGCAATGGTAGCGGAGAAGAAAAGCAGTGTGAAAACGCTAAAAGAGGAAGCAGAAAAGCTGGATGATCTTTACCATCAGAAGCTTAAGGTAGAACTTTTCTGTATGTTAATAACAGTTTATTGTTTATAATATTATCCTTAACCCTTGCATTTATATATAAGAATTTGTTTTGCTTGTTTGCTTGAAACTTTGCCCTCAGAGAAACTTGGAAGAAAACAGATTGTTCTCTTACTCTTTTCAGAAGTATTTGATGTGCTATCTTAAGAGTCAGCTTCCACTTTCTCTTAACATAATCTGGTATCATACTTTCTCAGAGCCTGTAAATCACAAACTACTACAACCTGTAATAAAAGTAGCCATGTCCATCTTCTGACCTCAGGATGTCTCACTGAATGTGTTTTAAACAGATTCTACAGTATCTGCCGTGGTTATGCATTGTATGTAATAAATACACTTACAGTTTGTAATAAACCTGTTACGATGTTTAAAAATTGAGGAAAACTTTATATAACTAGTAGCACATAAAATACATTACTGATATAAAGTTGTTTTCGTTTTTCTTCCTCCGGGAAGTTCTTCCACTCAGCAGTTACACTGCTTAGGTGGATTGATTTAATTGAAAGCTTTCAAAAATACCTGAAATTTACCTTTTGGTAATTGCATGCATCTTTTTCTGAAGACGAGTTCATAAAATACTCAATAGCAACTGGATATTTAAAATAGTATATAGTCATTAATTTCTCCTGTAATTTTTCAATGCATAAGACTTTAGTATTGCGTAATTATTTTTTTAAGGTTTCAGTAATTCACCATAATTAAGTGTTTAATGATGGTGGAAATTGGTTTCATGCATTTAATTTTGCTAAATATACTGTCATCAGTGATATTTGCCTTGGATAGATCACAGAATGACTTAGATTGAAAAGGACCTTAAATTTCCATCCAGTTCTGATCCCCTGTAATGGGCAGGGTTGCTACTGATTAGATCAAGCTGCCCAGGGCCCTATCCAGCCTGGCCTTGAATGTCTCCAAGGGATGGGGCATCTGAAACCTCTAGACAGCTTGTTCCAGAACCTCATCACACACAAAGTGAAGAATTTCCTCCAAACATCGAACCTAAATCTCCCCTCTTGTATGTTAAAACCATTCCCCCTTGTCCTATTGCTATTAGACCATGTAAAAAGTCAGTCCCTCTCCTGCTTGTAAGCTCCCTTCAAGTACTGGAAGGCCACAATGAAGTCTCTGCCGAGCCTTCTCTTCTCCAAGCTAAACAAGCCCAGCTCCCTCAACCTTTCTTCATAAGAGAGGTGCTCCCTGTACTTCGATCGTCTTTGTGGCCCTCTTCTAGTCCTGCTCCAACAGCTCAGATAGATGATAACTCCAGTAGATGATTGCTTGCCTTTTCCAAGCGCATTTCAAAATCAGAAGTGAAGGCTTTTCTTTTTTACTCAAAAATGATTTTGTTGGTTTTGATGTTTCATTTACAAACTATTTAGAAAGTCTATAAGTAATCTCTTTTTAGATTAATTTTGAGAGGAAAATATCTGAACATACTGACCTAGAAATATTGTTAGAGAAATAAGGGAAGGTTAGGTAGGCTTTGAGTGGAAGAAAATGGAAAAAATACTCACAACTTGAGAAAAATTCAGAGGTGAATTGGGGAGGGAGGAGGTAGTCTTCTGTTGTGGTTTCCTGTTGTTTGTTTTTCTGGGGATGGGGAAGTTGTGTGTGTGGAGTTGCTTGTGTGGTAAATTCCTAATTCAAGTATTGGGATGAATAATGTATAGGGGAAAAAATAAATCCTATTTCTTTCTTAAAATGTGATCAGTTATGTGATATTTTGTTTTCTCCCCTGGCATTTACAGGAGGCAGAGGAAGAGGAGCAAAAATGCGCAAATGAGCTGGAATTGTTAGAGAAGCATAAACAGTTACTTGAGAGTGGCGTCAATGAGGGTCTCAGTGAAGCCACAAATGAACTGCATGATATTCAGAGACAGTAAGATCCGTAATTTCTGTTCATGTAGATTTATTTGGGGGGAGAGGGAAATCATAGGGTAAATACACTTTCTCAAGTCCTAACATAAAATTCTTCAAGTGCATATACATTCTGTACATTAATTTCACAAATTCACCTTTGAAGTGTCTATTTTCAACACTTAGTTTAGCAAGATTGTTCGTCTACTGTATCAGCACTCCTGTTCTTTCATGTACTTTTTTTTTGTTTTTTTTTCTCCATATGGTGGAGCCAGGCTATTTTCAGTGGTGCCCAGTGCCAGGACAAGAGGCAATGGCCACAAACTGTAGCAGAGGAGGTTGTTTTTTTTTTCTGAGCACCAGGAAGCATTTATTTGCTGTCTGCATGATGGAGCACTGGCACACATTGTGCGGAGAAGTTGTGCCCAATGAAATAGCTGTAAGTTGAGTTGGCACGGCACTGCACTGTGATCCCTCCCTGTGTCCTGGTTTCAGCCTAGACAGTAGTGCCACACCAAACATAACACACCAATGTTTGGTTGTTGCTGAGCAATGGGAGTATGCTTGCGGCCAGACCAGGCTGCTTGGAAGGGTAGAACCTCCACCATGATGACACAGGGCAGAGGCAGCTGCATTACAAGATCTGCCAGGCCACATGTAGGCGGCAGATCAGACGTGTGCTCTGATCCAGGCAAGTTAGCACAATATGGTCCTTTTTAATTCTAAGTTAGATGTATAAAAAATATGTTAAACAAATCTAACCTGGTTTACATTAATATTGATAGGAAAAATGATGGCTAAAGAAAACAATATATGTAAATTGCTAAATAAATTATTGTACACATCAGGAAGTTTAGAATTATGGACTTGACTTACAGGATGTCTTTATTTTTTTAGATATCAAATTGTTATGCAAACAACAACAGAAGAGAGCAGGAAAGCAGGTGATAACTTGAATCGTCTCTTAGAAGTGATTACTACTCATGTAGTATCTATAGAGGTAAGATGAAGTTCAATATCCAGAATAAAATCTTTCTAGAGATACCTACAATTGCAGATAAGGACATAGATGTGAGAACTTTCCCTGTCTAGTAAAGTATCTGTTAGATAATTGTGGTCGACAGGCCTCTGTTCAAGTAGTAGGATGGTCATGGGTAGGGTGCCACAGGGGTCAGTCTTGGAACCAGTGCTCTTTAATGTCTTTATTAATAGACATAGTGATATTGATCATAGAGTAGACTCCCAGCAAGTTTAGTGATCACACTAAGCTGAGTGGTGCAGCTAATACAATAAAAGAAAAGGATGTGATCCAGAGGGATCTGGACAGGCTTGGGGAGTAGACCTGTGGGAACCTAATGAGATTCATCAAGGCCAAGTGAAAGATACTGCACTTGAGTGGGCGCCATACCAGATATGTGTACAGACCTGGGAGAAGTACTCACTGAGAGCAGCCCTGTGGAGAAAGGCTTTGGGGGTCCTGGAGAACAGAAGGCTGGACATGAACCAGCAGTGTGCTCTTGTAGCCTGGAAGGCCAACTGTATCCTGTGCTGTAGTTAAAAAAGATGGTAACTAGCAGGGCGATGGGGGTTATTGTCCTCCTTTAGTTTATTTTGTGAAGGAGTACTGTATCCAGGCCTGGGGCCCCAGCACAATAAAGATGTGGAGCTGTTGGAGCAGGTCTAGAGCAGGGCTATGAAGATGATCAGGCTGCTTTATGTTTATGGGATAAGATGATTGAATTATAGTAATACAACTCAGAATTGGTTCTACTGACCAAGTGTCTGACCACTTGGTTTGAGACAGTATGGTGATGGTTAACTGTCTCTGGTAAAACCTTGATTGTTATTAGTCCCAAGGACAAGGTCTATTGCACCTCATGGTATGCACTACACCTTGGGCATAACAACCAGGCTAGGTGGGGGGCAAGGAGTGCACCATCACACCCATCCCTGGAGGCATTCAAGGCTAGATTGTATGGTGCCCTGGGCAATCTGATCCAGTGGGTAGCATCCCTGCTCAAGGCAGAGGGTTGAAACTGGTGATCTTTAAGGTCCCTTCCAAACTAAGGCATTCTATGATTATGGCTGCTGTACTGAGTTTGTTGGTTTCTAGTACATTTGCTGACAAAACATTTGGTATAAATAATCAGGTGATTAAATGTTGCTAGTAAATTCCTTCATCTGCTGTCTACATTCAGATAAGTGTTTAACAGAAATCACATAACCCATACAATTGCTGCTCTGAATGCTTTAGCAGAAACAGTGTAATAGGGACCACAGCAGCTCTAATAAGCTTTCTGTAACTCTTCTAGAAATACCTTGATGAACAGAATTCGAAAATTGACAGAGACTACGAAGAATTTATGTCTGAAGATCTTCTGTCAACCTTGACCGGAATTCTAGACAGTTATAAAAAGAAGGCTGAAAGCATATAACTACCAAAAAGCTGAAGATGAAAATTCTGTGCTTCTGAAGCTCCACTGTGGTGTCTCCTAAAAGGATGGTTACTTCCTGCATTTAGAACTAACTTGGTTTTAATGAAATGATAATGAACTTCCTTTGTCTTACTGACACATATATAGTAAAGGATTAAAATATTTGTAACTAAAAAAATAAAAGCTTTGCCTACTCTTCCTATTGCCAAAATATTTCTACAAAATTACAGTGTCTGTGACAAGGCAACGGTGGAACAACTTGATTTCTCTTTTTCTTTATAAATAATTACCTATGCTCTTCCAGGAACATTCAGAAAGATGAGTATTGTCAGCCTGTTAACAGTGGACCACAAGTGTCAGTCTAGTTTATGCATTCTTTAATATTTATATGTATTTAACACGAGTCATGACAGTGCATGTCCTTCCATATGCCTTCAGTTGATCAGCAAGACCAAATGTAAATGTCTTCCAGTCTCCTGCCTGTTATCTATGAAGCTGCCCAGAGACCCTTCCGGCGTGTATGATTTCTGTTATTTTTCTTTTATCAAAGTCTCATTAGAAAGATCAGTAGTGGTCATGCAGTAATCTTGTAAATAATTTAGAAAATGAAAGATAGTTCAAAAACAAAGTTCTGCCTCTAAATGCTTATAGTACCAGATGAAAACTTACTGTATGTCTTAAGTATGTTTAAATGATCTTTAAGTATGACAACGTGAATTCTGAGAATACAGCTAATTACTTGAAGGTGTTACTAGTCTTGTGTGTATTGAAATGGTCTAAAATGTCTGCGTTCTTCTGCTAAGTCAGTGAAGCAGACCATACTGGATTTTTTCTTCCTTAGGAACGTGAAGTTGGCATATGGGGGCTTCCAGTCCAAATACATTAAAGAAAATGTATCCCCATTTCTTGAACATGTATTTGTCTTTCCTGTTCAATGCCCCATTGTAAGCAGAGGCAGTATCTGCTTGTCTACTCTGCTATATACCTTTGTATTCCTGGGAGTGGGGGAAGGTAGCCTTGGGTAGTTTAGTTTTGAATACAGTTCAGTAATAAATGTCACCGATTCAAGCATACAACAAAGGAACTCCAAGGTCTTCAAAAATATTTAGTGGCGGATAGCTAATTAAAATTGCTTCTTAATTCTCTAATTAAATGAAATACTTGAATGCAACACAAATCCCTTGGATACAAATCAAAATTTAAGTTTGAACTCTCTGAATGCAAACTGCAAATAAAACCAAATGGTGTTTAATTTTTGGCTCTTTTTGCAGAGCGTACATAAAATTGTTGTCCTTGTTGAATTATGTGAATTTTCTGGCTCTGGTCTGAGATTTTGTTTTGTTTTGTTTTCAGATACTGTAATGATGGTGGTATTTAAATTTTTCTCCTCCTTCGTTATACACTGAGAGGTTATTTTCACAGCTATAAAAGCTTGCTGACAAGCAGGTAGCATTTCTGCTTTCTTCTTCTGTCCTCTTTCATCTTACCTTACTCTTTTTTCCTACAACAGCCTATCCCTTTCAAATCTCAGTTACTTCTTGGAAGCCCTTTTTTATGGTCTTTCTAATTTGTTATTTAAAGCAACAGTCTCCTTATTAAGCAAAGCTATGAGAAATGCCAAACAATCATGTTCCTTTAAAATAATTGCTTATTTAGGGACTACAGTCTTCCTTAGCTTCCTGATACTCGTTTGTCTGTACTTCTGTAACTGACTGTTCCCATGTCTATTAGTACCTGCTGCCTCATTGCATGCGGAGTAGTCAGTTGACTTAGTAAACACAATTTCAATGGACTAATGCTAACCCAATAGTAATGGGTTAAAGAATCAAGGTCAGAACAACCTTCCTTTGTATTCTGGACTGTGGCTTTTAAATAAAATATAATTACTGCTTGGATTGGCTTTTGTTTTGTTTTAGTTTGGCTCGATTTTTTTTCAACCAGAATGTAAAGTCAATCAAAATATACTACTGGCACCTGCATATTCAATAGTATGAGTAGTTCGAAATTCTGGGGGACATCTGTAGGGGTACAGTTCTCTCATCTATTACTAATGTATCTTTTGTATAGCTTGCTTAATATGTCTTAAGGTTATGTATTTTTAAAATCAATAAAGCTACTTAAACATGTTTATTTGAATCATGGAGTCTTCATGGCCAGAAACATGTCATGAAAAACAATAGATTTGTAGGTAGGTTCATGATTCTCTAGCAGCAGATCAATTCCCTGATTATCCTCACTGTTAATCTACTGTGTAAAGGGGGGAAAAAATGAAAGATGTTTCTCGCAAATTGCGTAAGAAAAGGAATATAAATTAATTTGTCTCAACTTTTTAGAAATAGGCTTTCTTAAAACCCTAGGGAACAGAGGTATAAGTTACTTTGACAACTGATTTACACACCTAGGCAACCCTTTGGTATCGGTTTTCCCAACCAGCCTCTTGTTACCTCAGGCATTAAAGGACAATATGACCTTTTCCTTCTTTTCAGCCTAGTTATTGGAAAATAATTTGTGATACTGTAGAAGCATGACAGTGCTTGGCACATGGCTTTGTTCTCTTCCCCGAACTGTTATTTTTCAGATGTCATAAAAGAACTCACATCGCTGCCAAGAATTGGGTAGTTGTTCAGAGTGCTTCTTAAATGCATTGTAAGAGCCTGATGAGGCATAAGATCTTTGCATCACCTGTTCAGCTCACATGTATGAGACTACTCAGGCCCTTCTCATTGTCTTTGCCCAAATGTGCAGCACTTTGTGTGTTCAAACAAATCTCTTTCCAAGCAGGATATCGTCCTGTGCTTGTTTTCTAATACTTGTACTACTCTGTGTACTTCAGTCCTTTATGGCAATTCTCATCCCTGCTGTGCTTTAAACAGTAGAACTGGAAGGAAAGAAAAAAAGTATGTTTTTATCTTGTTTTTTTATTTTTGATAAATAAAAGCAGAAAGTGTGAACAGTTGAAGGTATTCCTTCTCCAAGAACAAACCAAGCTCCCTGCAGCAATGCCCTATAGTAAAAAGCATTCTTAAAGTTAAGTGGCTGCAGAGGAATATAGATCTTTGTGGACAATGGTACCAACTACTACTTTGGTTTACTACAGGTTGTTTGGTATGTAAATGTTTTCTGAGCACAACCAAAGAGCCGGACTAAATATGGTATTTTTCTACTCTGCTCTGGGGAGTGTGCCCTTATTTTAATAATGGAAACCACAGTGGTATAGAACAGGAAATCAACCTGTTTTCCCAATACTTGCTCTCTCTAGATTTTTAACTGTGAAAGAGTGTCTGCATTACGAAAGCATGCATTCCACAGGTCTACAACCATGTAGGTGTATTATATCTTCATTGGAGTTTTGTGTTCTATGCTTGTTTAGTTTTTCATGGCATCCATTCCTTTCCCAGCTGTGGAATGGCTGTAGAAGACTCATACTGTCCATAGTATCCTTGCTGGATTATAGACTTGATGCCCCAGAGGGAAATGTACCAACATCTTCAGTACTGTATTAGAAGGCTGACAGTGATTGCTCCATTAGCCTGAGAAAATCTTAAATAATTGAGCAGGTATCTTCTTTAGAATTCAACCTGCTGGTTTGTGGAATTTTTCTGTGAGACATCCATTTGCATCAGTATGAGCTGGCAGAGTAGTATCTATGTGACATTTTTCTGCCTGTTGTTCAGATTTGCAGATTAAAAGTTTACAAGAGGAATAAGCGGTATTTGCTAATCCATCCCAGGTCAGGCACCAGCAATTAGAGAAATTAGAGAAAACACACCAGGTTATTGCTTTTTTTAATGCTGCAATTAATGCCAGAGCAATGCTGTTACTGCCGGCATCTGATGTCTGGGAAAACCTGAATAACCTGCTGATTATAAAATGCTAATGGAACTTCAACTGACAATGTCTGCTCACACTGAAAGAACGAGAGGACAAATTGTAGTCTCAGCTACATGGAAACCATTATAAGACATTCTTAAATCTGTCTGCTTTAGAAAAGGAAGAGTGTTTCCTCACAGACAGTATTCTTTGACTAATTTATTGAAATTTGAAGGCTAAACTTCCTCTCCATCCTAAACAATGTAATTCTGTGTAATCAGTGATAAGTGAGAACCTGCTTCTGTACTGTATTTCCTACCTGTTCAAAAACTCATTTCTTAGGTAAATAGCTAGAATGTTTATTGCTTCACTCTTGGATTTGCAGAGTGAGTTGCTTTGTTAAAGATAGAAAAAAGTTAAAATCTTTTTCCCAATTATTTCTTTGTATTTTTGATGCTGGGAAAGTTGACTGCCTTTGCATAAATGTTGCACGTTTTACAAACAGTAACATTGTTGCTCCACCAGAAGCTCACAGGCTTTAGACTGCCCATGTCATTGGTCTGACCTTAGAGTACTGTAGAAGCTACGGCAAACACCATGTCTGTTGAGCTCTGCTCCCTTCTAGAGACTGGGCACTTTGGGAATCCCTGTTAGCAAGGACCTACTCTCCCAGTGCTCCTCTGAAGTGGATGCCCACTTGCAGAATGTTTGTGTCTGTCCCTCCATTCTAAAAGTCCTTATCAGGATCTTTGTGGTAACATGTTTTTGCGCTGTGGTCTACATGGTGTTTGCCATACCAATTCACGCATGAGGTCACAACTTCAAGTGGCAGTGTATATCTGATCAGCATTTTAGCCTAAGGAACCCTTTGAGTTAAGATTTTAAAGCACACTAAATTGTCTATTACACAATTTTCACCTGTGCTTAAGAAGTCACCAGCTTAGCAAGACTCCAAAGCAGAAGACAGATGTATAAATATTTTGAAATGACCAAGATGATGATACAGACCTATCAGTCTCACCTTGGTGCCCGAGAAAGTTACGTAATGGATAATCTTGGGAGCCATTATGGACTAATTAAAGGTCAACCAGGGGATCAGGCCCAGTCCGCATGCATTTGCAAATGGTAGATCCCGTCTGACAAACCTGATTTCATTTTATGACAAGGTGACCCACTTAGTGGATGAGGGTAAGGCTGTCACTGTGGTCTACCTGGACTTCAGGAAGCCCTTTGACACTGTCCCCCACAGCATTCTCGTGGACAAGCTGGTTGCCCATGGTCTGGATGGGTGTACGCTCCACTGGGTGAAACGCTGGCTGGATGGCCAGGCCCAAAGAGCTGTGGTCAATAGAGTTAAATCCAGTTGGTCACGAACAGCGTCCCCCGGGGCTTGGTACTGGGGCTGCTTCTATTTAACATCTTTATTAACGATCATGATGAGGGGATTGAGTGCACCCTCAGTGAGTTTGAAGATGACACCAAGTTGGGAGGGAGTGTTGATCTG
>PPHD01004093.1:16858-29485 GCA_002909625.1 Bambusicola thoracicus | reverse complement strand
TAAGCAAACAAAAAGGCTTTTCAAGAAAGCAGTGCACAAGTACTCCTCATGACAAATTTTAACTTCTTCTAGAACAGGGTCTGATGACATTCCCATAAATGTAAATATAATTTTGTCACTAGCACTGAAAACAGATCAGGCACAGGTTTGGGGCAAAATGAAAAACTAAATAAACAAAAAGACACAAACCAAAACAAAGCCACATGACAGGATATGTTCGGTGGAAAATAAACAAACAAACAAAAAATTCCAAAGCTAGCATATAAAGCAGACTTTAAAATAAATCACCCTTTCAGTTAACGTGTCAATTCTCTGACAATGCAATACTGGATTAAGCAATCCTTAGAATTAGGTGAAGGCGAATATTACTTAAATTCCTCTACTTATTTCCTACTATTCCTTGCCAACTCTGACATACACAACACTTCAGGTTGAAGAACATGTAATTCTTTCGATTAATTTCACTTTAGTATCTCCCATTCTTCAGTAAACACAACAAATGCTGCTAGACACACATTAGTTTTGCAATCCACCTAAGTAATTCTCAGGGAAAAACAAACAAAACAAAGCAGGAAAAAAAAATAAATAAAGAGCAGGAGTTCTCCATCTCTCCTTTAGCTATGATCAGAGAGCTGTTCACAAGTTTATCGGAAGGTATCTCACCCTTCCTGTTAAAATAAAGCTGGACATACATACAGTAAATCAAAGAAGCCACTCTAGCAAATTTAAGTAATTGATCTCCAAATTACTTCCCAAAGTTGCAGACTAACAGAGTCATCGGCAAGAAATAGTGAGTCCATCTACTTTGTCTATAATGAAATAAATCTGAAATGAACTGAGTTACATCAGGAAACTCATTTTACATTGGAGTAACTGAGGATAATTCAGGCCATTTATTTTACTTGACCCCAGAATCCCTCTTGAAAAAATTCTGTAAGAATAGGTATTGGGTAGATGATTTGTTTGTTATCAATCCTACTGAGAAACAAGCCACTAGTGCAATGCCTAACGTAGCAGAAAAACACTTATACCAAACAAAAATGCCCTATATATTCACTCCCTACTATTCATCTCCTCACAGACAACAAGAAAAGAGGCTTAATCTTCAGTAAAACCAGAGCTGTTGCTTTCTCCTCTGTTTTGTTAATTATAAGAGATGCCTTCACTAAATCTCTAACAAGAAGAGGTATGTGATCATCAGTGCAATGGAAATCCTCCCATTACTTATCAACAGTACAGGAACTGAGCCCTTCTAGACCAACTTTGGATACAGAATCCTTCAGTGCCAAAATCTGAACAACATCCTATTGAAAAGGAGACTTTGGTTGCAAAAGACAAAGGTCAGCTTTGGTTGGGTGCACTGCAAATGGTGTGTTAAGGAATCCTAAATTAGAACGTTACTGACCTTTTTTTGATCAGCAATAGAGAAAAGTCTCTCATCTTTTCCTTTTTCATCTCCACAAACAAGAAAAGAGAGAGAGATGTCACATACATACCGTCAAACTTCTCTGGAACAACGCAAGTGTCATCATAAAACTGCCTAGGTCCCTTTTCATACATACAACCTGTAAGTTAAAGACAAAGAGGTGTTTATTTAAAAGATGCATGGAGAAAGACGAGACCATAGGCTTAATGCCAGAGGGAACACTAAGTCATACAGGAATCAGATTAATATCCCACATCCTTTACACACCACCCAATCACAACATTTTGGCCACAGTACAGGAGTGTTTAATTAACGTACGCATTCCCAAAAGACTGCTAATCGCAACCTGCAAAAATGAAAAAGCACCCATTTTTCTTCATGATTTATTTCAAAATGTTTGCCTCACTTCCTATTTGAATTAGCATGGCTTTAACTTTTAACCCTTAGCTCCTATGTGTCTTCTGCCTGCTAGACTAAAGCCCTCCTCAGGATTTTCCTCCCCATCCATGTAGAAGACAGGCATTTACTCCAATTCAAGTAATTTTGTTAAATTTACTTTTGTCACTAAAAGACACTCTCTGTAACCTTGCATTCTTTCTAGCACTTTCTTCTGTGTACACGCCTACTTTGCAATATTACTTCTAATGTCTTGACTAACCAGAACTGCACCGGATGCCAGTATCACCCTTGCTAGTATAACTCGGAGAAGCAAAACATCCCCTCCTCTCCTGTCTCACTCTGGCCCTCTTTAACTGTGCAAATCTTGCACAAGGATTTTTTGCCATATGCCTGCAATGTCTGGTTGGGCTGATTGCCCGCTGTGAAGCCAAGGAGGAGCTGGCCCATCTCAAAATCATTTTTTCCAGTACACTGCTTCCTGATTCCATAGGTTTGGTCTATGTTCATCACATTAAGGAAAAAAAAAGAAAAGAAAAAAGAAAAGAAAAAAACTTTTTGTTTAATGCGTCCAGATTACCATGCAATTGAAATCGCTTTGTGTGATTTCCCTGTCCTGCCCATTATTTACCACTGTGCCATAAAGTTATCAATTAACTTTGTTCCATATCTTTAATGAAAATATTGAATAGCAACACTCCTGATTCCTACAACTGTAACAGAAACAAATCCATTCAGTCATGGCTGGCCAATGACAGCCACTTTTAGATCTGTCAGTAAGCCAGGTCTTAATGTATTTAATGTGTACTTTACTGATAGCGCTTAGTGCTAACTTCTTAATCAGAATGTAATGCAGTGGCAAATTGAATGTTATAAAAAAATAGGCCAACTATACAATACAAGAGACAAGTATCTTTACCAATCAAACTTTTAATCTCAGCAAAGAATGAAATCAGATTTCTTTGACATGACCTTTATGTCATAAAATCATGTTGACTGATTTCTAAACACTGAGAACAAATATTTACCACCTCAGTTTTTTCTGCGTCATTCATAACAACTTTACCACTTCCAAGTACTTATGAGTGCATAACATGGCTAAGACTGTTCTTCCTCAGTCTGTGCTGTGATTAAAACACAGGTCTGTTGACCCTAGCCCTGCTTTTGTGGACTTTTCCCTAATTTCCTTCACCTCCCCTAGTAAGCTTATATACTTCATATAATTTCATATACCAACACTGTTACAAATTTCCAGCTCCTATTTCACCTTCCTTGTTACATACCACATTTTATTTCTATTTTCTGCCTCACCAGAAACAGGTGGATTTTAGCAACTTTTGTTACCTTTCCAGCTGTGTCTTTTCACTAATGAATAAAGTCTTACTAGAGGACTTTCATTCATACATCTGTTTGAATTTCCATCAATTTCATATAATTTTCTTTGGGTTTGTGAAATTAGTTCCTTGGAGGAAAAACAAAGTTGAAACAACAAAAAAAATCACATACTGACAAAAGGGATATATCAAAGCAGGAGAGTGGAAGTCATAACCTCTTTCTCAGTGGTCATTTTTGCTTAGCTCTGCTGGTCTTCTTGATATGTATAAAATGCTATTACTCTGAATTATTAATTTTGCAATGATTTAAGCTCTACCTAACCAAAGTCATTAAGAGCTCTGGTATATACAAAATCGCTTTACAATTTGGGTCTCAAAAAGAACAAGAACATTGAATTTAAAAAATCCTAATAAATGGGGGAAAAAAAGCAACAAAGAAACATGCACTGAAACTTTTTAAAGTACAAAATGGATTACTTAACCGTTAACTGTCTGTCACACCAAAAGTCTGTAAAATATCATTTGTGCAGAACGGATTGTATGGACAAATTTTTAACTTTCTCTTCCTTTCAACAGCTGTAGCCCTTAAAAAGCAGAATGAGTAAATTCACAATCAAGTTGGTTCTAATCTAGTCAACTTGTGGTACTAGAATCTACAAAACTTCAGCACAGCAGAAATTCAAAACTGGAAAGTGAAAGACAACGGAGTCTTCCCATCAGTATGATTAAACCAGTGAACCCCAAATTCCTCCAGGTTGTGGTTTTTTTTTCCCCCATTTCTCTCATACAATACATAAGTGATACTTAATAGAAAACTTAACTTCTGTTCTGTTTGGGTGAGCCAGGAAGCCTTCTTGCCTCATGTAAATGGAATGGCAGCTAGGCACTTCTGGAAGGAGAAGACAACGCTAGTCAAAAGACTGTCTAGAACTAAAGAGTGCAGGTTATCAGTGAGACAGACTGCAGGTAAAAGAGCAACAAGGAAGATGCATGTTACAATAAGGTAGAATCTTACAACCCAGTCAGTGTTTCAGAGAAGCATGCACAAGGCATGGTGAAAGAGAAAATCATAAACTGAATATCACAGATTGCATTCAGCATAGGCAGTTGAACACAGACCCTTATTGCAATCAACCTAGCTACAAGCTGAGCCCTGTGACACATACATTTGAGATAATTTACAGACCAAAAATCCACACAAGGCAGTACAAGTATTTTAAACCCTGTTCTTGTATATCCATCTCTGTAACTAATTCAACACAACATTTTTAATCAATTACGCAGATAAACCTGCCCTGCCAGCCACATTAGACACTTAAAAACTCTACAAATACAGTATCATAAGTAATGTCAGAGTGAATCTACTGGTTTTTAGACTCCGGTTTAGATTTTGGAAAGTTGAAGAAATTTCTGGAATTGCTATGCATTTAAACAGGAATTCAACTATGCAGAAAGAATGACAAGGGAAAAAAAACAGAAAAATTAATGAAAATTATATTCTTTATATGTCTTTGTTGCTGCTTAGGGACAGTGCAAGACACAGGGAAAAAACAATCTGTGCACAGGGACTTGCAAAGATAAATAAACCTTACATGTTTGCCCTTCTAGATCACGTTTAACTCACTTCACGGATACCAAAAGTCTTGCTTAACTCAGTCTATTAGACCTCGTGATAAATTTCTACCCTGAGATACGCAATCTGTTACCAGTAACTTGTAACTCTAAGAGGTGTAAACAGTGGTTGAAAGAGCAGACATTATTTTTCCAACACTGCCTAAAAACTCGTCCAGAATGTTATTCCAAATTTCACTGTTCACTGACTAGTGATGAGTATCAAAGATATGGCAGGATAAAAAAATAAGGTTTTACAATGGCTGCACAAAACAAGTGAAACACAGGACAGCAGTAAGTTCCCTCCAACAGTTCCTGGCTTCTCCTGAACATCTGTGCCAAACTCTTCATTACCTCCTCTCTCAATGAAATGCTCACTGCCTGCCTGCTCTCTAATGTCTCAGGCAGCTATTCTGAGCAGCCACACGTTTCAACAACTAAGCGATCACAGAAGTCAAGTATAGCTCTGTAGACTAGAAGTCAAGGCTACAAGTAGTGGTTCACCTGAAAAGAATCACTCATCTTACTAAGCAGACTGAATTTTAAGGAGAATGGAAAAATCTACGTAAAAAAGAGGAAGCTGAAGAACTGAAACAGATGCTATTTTCTATTTTAGGTAAAAATTCCCTAGTATTGGCAGCAAAACCCTTTTTGACTCATGAACTCCACTCTTGCAAAGTGATACAGCAGAGTACACAGAACAAAGAATTATGTATGCATCCAAGAAGCTACATTTTTAGCCAGCTTGGGGTTTCATCTCCCATGTTCCTAAAGTCAATTATAATTAACATCTGGAGTCTTTTTAAGAAAAGCATTGTTTCTACCAACATTACTTAATCTTTTGGTTAGCTTACGCTTAAACAGTCCACAGAGGACCGAAAAATAGAGCAGGCAAGTTTATTTCTCGTAAAGTAGCTAGAGTCTTGTTATCCTAAAGTGCTATCAGTTAATTTATGACTATCAGAGTGGGTCAGACTCTAATCAAATTGTAGAAACATTTCCAAAGTGATTATTCAATCAAATGACTAACATGGTTAATTAGGAGCCATAAACATTGCTCTGAAGTTCATCAAAGTAATGACTTGCCCAGAAAAATTACTGCTAATTAAATTGCCTGCTGCTTTCATTTCTACCTTATCTAATAAAAAGTCCAACCAATGAAATTTAGCATTGCAGTTTTAAATTGTACTAAATGCTTGACTAAAACCCAGAAGTATTTTTACTAGCTAAACGGAGCTACTTCAAAAGAAAACATTTTAGTACAGAAATTACAGAGCAATTATATATTTTCTTCTTTTTCAAGTATTGTTTCAAGACAACAAATGAGACAGAAGTGGGCATAAAAAACTGCCAGAGAAGGATACAAGCATTTGAGTGACTGATTTGACTACCTTTTAGCAATCTTCAGTCTTTGAGGGAAAATGTACCGGGCTTTCGGACATGCAACATGCTTGCTTCAGACTTTCAATTAACTAGTTCATATTGTGAAGTTACAACATCTCAAGAACAGCAGAATTCAGTTTTCTTTAAAAAAAAACATGGAGACAAAAATATATATATATTTTTATAGTTAATCTGAAATAATCAGAGGTAGTTCCTCATTGCTCCTCTTGATAACAACAACGTAACAGCCATCTTAAAACACAGAATGTGACATTATATCATGTTGGTCTGAAATATTTTTTCCCCAAGAGGTGTTATTTTAAAATTACTTGTAGTGTATACACTGCAGAAGTACTTTTGCCGCTGGAAATGTCACAGAGAAAGTACTAGAAATACGCAAAAAAGCAGAAAAAGCCCAAACAGACCTCCACAGGACAAGAAAAATCTGCTGCCAAATTCAGCTGACACAGGTTCTAGATGTAATCATTGAATAAAGGCACTTGAGTAGACTTTGGTAAGAAAGCATTTCATGTTAATTATCATGCCAGAATTTAAAGGATTAGGTTGTCACAGCCCTGTATAACTGTAACTGAATAAGAAACTTTTAAATCCCCTTTTCTGATTGTTATTCAGAAGCAAGGACCGGGTTTTAGACCCTCAATCATACCCTGAGCAGAAACTATTTTCTGCCCAAGTCTCTTGCCAGAGAAGATGCTGGGAAGACTAAGGTTCCTCAGATATCAGGATGGAGCAACTTCTCCTGAATGAAGCAGAAACTGGGAACCTGAATCAAGATTTTCTCTTCAGCTGCTCCTCCAACTCTGACATTACACAGCCTTCCTCACTAAAGAACAAGTTGTCACAGCATGCTCTCAGTCTGAACTACTTTTCATTTCACTTTAACAGCAGCACCCTAAGGTCTGGAAGCCAGCAGCAAGGCTCATGTACATGTGAAGGAGCAGAGTGTGACTTGAGGTGTTGCACCACAGAGAGGCAGAGACCAAAGCTCACCACATGCATGTAGGCCAAATCAGGATCACTGCAAGTGCCAATGGTGCCAAAACTGGAACCCTCTTACTGCTGGTCATCCACTTCTTCGATTTATATTTTATTACCAGCCCAGCCATATTAACAACAGAAGCAATTCTCAGGAAGTTTGGAAAGACTCCACTTGCAGTGGATACAGCGACCCGCATAACTTAACTTATACCATATCCTTCTGAATTGTCCTCAATGCTGTCTGAAAAAGAATTACAGGCACTTTGGCTCCTATTTCAGCAACTCAGAGTTGGTGTATTTCCACGTACATTTTAATATGCTGTGCCACTTCTCTTTCTGTGGGCAAGAAATACAGCACGTGCAGGCTCTCACTGGTGCCACGGGGCACAGGAGGGCAGGTACAAAGCCCTCAGGTGCTGCCACACGTGCCAGATCAACCCTGCCACTAGGTCTGACCAGCCCATGCTGCCAGCTGCTTCCCTGCGTTGTGCAGGCTCCTCTCTGGTACACACAGAGATGGCCAGGGCAGTGGGAGAGATTTCTACTGAGCACAGAGACAAAAGTAGCCTTTTTAAAACAAAATGATCAAGTTAGAACACATCATACTTTTGGCTTCAAACTTGGTAACATCACAATCACGCTGCAAATAACTGTTCTGTTCATGAATTTCCAAGGGTGCTGACAAACTGTTTACAAAGAGACGCTTCATCCACCACCAAAACCCTTTCAGCCTCATGGTGGAAAGCAGCTGTTACAGCCACTGAGAGGCTCTGACCAGCTCAGAGAGAGCAATACACAGAACACGGCTTTTCAGGAAGGAATGGCAGTTCTTCAAGCTAAGGAAAGTTCATGATCTGTGCTGCACAGGGAGATGTACCAGATGATTCTTTCTCATACAAAACATGCAGAACACACTGAAATTAAAACTCTTACAACTCTGCACAAAAAGAAATTCATGGAGAAATACAAAAACTAATGACAGTCTTCCTACACAGAACTCACTTGTGCATGTTCAGAACTCAAATGCTGGCGGATTGGATTTTAGTCCAGTTACCTTTGAAAATGCTACCCTCTCAGAAACTACACTGTTACAGCACAGTTCTACAAACTGGTAAAATCCTGACAAAATGGAAGTCAGCATTAATTTCTCGTTAGCAAGGACAGCATGAACTATGTAAATGCATGGAAGTTACAGAGATAAAAAAAAAAAAAAAAAGAATCAATGTTTCCAGTAAAAATCCATCTGAAAATTAAGCTTGTTTTTCCCAAATCATTATGCTACTTAAAAACATTCAGAATGGAAGGTTTTGTTCTTCTTTTTGTCTGACTTCCATGACAAACAAAAACATCTACAAATATGTGCACTCAAAGATAGAGACAACTCCTTCTAAAAAATTACTAATGAATATTTCTTATTTTCTTACATTTCACTTGATAAAAATCTACCAGGTTTGGCCCTAACAGCGCACTTCTAAGTGCAATTATCACACACAAAAAGAAAACCTTAAGCAAACAGCTTCCTTTCCACAACTTTGGTTTTTAGATCTATGACAGCATCTAATGCATTTTCTGAGACCAGATGTCAACAGCCTGTCTGGGCAATGTGTAACTTTTTATACAGCAGAACAGGAAAACAAAGGCTCATACATTCAGCACCGAAATGAAATTCCACATGGAACCAATCATTTGAGCATACTTTAAAATCACGTATTTGCTTTTATTAACCTCAGTAAACGCAAAAATGTGTTTTAAACATTGCTTCCCTTTGAATTCAACAAAATGCAGCATTATTTTTTTTCTTCCCCTTTCTCCTTTTGTTGGTAATCTTACAGCAAAAAACGTCTGTGTTGCTTTTTCTCCCCCGCCCCATCCCCTGCCTGTAGAATTGAAGTTGGACAAACACTGCACGGCTGAAGTGACATATTTGAATGGAATTCAGACCAACCAGTTCCTGTTTATGTTTCTGATTTGAGAATGTAGCCTTCTCATTCACTATACATTAGAAACACACCAAGGCCATAAATGGTGTCAGGTTACAGGCAGGCACGGCCAAGGAGCATTAATCATTACTTTAAGGCAACTGGCAAAAGCAGCAGCTGAGGGAACACTACACCCTTCAGCTCTGCATAAATGGACATTCCAGGGTTTGGTGTGGTTTTTTTTTTTTTCCCCCTTCAGCATCCATTTTATGAATGAAACTTCAGGCTGCACAGAGTCCATTCATATAAAAGCTGTGCTCACAGGGCTCGGTCTCCCGGGATCAATCGGTCTTGGGTAAGGCTGATGTGATTGGTTTAAGGCAGGCTTCAGCCTTCCATTACTGATTTAAAATGCAGCCTGTGTCCATTTGACCTGCGTTAATGCACAAAGAGTAAATCCAGACTGTGCTCTCAATCCTCAAATCAAATCATTAGCCAGTGCCACTTACTGTAACTGCAGATTTAGAGGATATTTATCCATTTCTTTGAAAAAACAGACTGCAGGACAATTTTTCAGATCATACTGTCTGCTTTGAAATGAAAAATAGATGCATTGCCTCCTGCCTATATGCTCTAAACTTAGTGTTCAGATTTTCATTTGTTCATAAAGACAACGTTACAAAATTAATTCTAGTGTAACTACAAATTTCTTTGAGATGGAATTACTGAGCAGAGGGAATCGGCCAGATGTGAAGTGAGAGAGAAGTTAAAATTGTGCCTGCCGCAGCAATCTTCCTAAGTCCAGGTTTCCCATGTTGCTCTCCTCATATGCTATTATTTTCTACTGTTGTATCATCCAACAGCAGATTTGTGTTTATGCCTTTTAGGAGCAAGTACAGAGTGCAGCGCAGCTTAGCTGAATGAAATCCATGCTCATTCACCGAAACAACACAGCAAAGACAAGCCCATGAAACCAGAGGGCGAAATATTTTAAACCACAGAAGTGAGACTCAGGAAAACAGCAAAACCAAGAACAAGGAGGGGAGACTTCTTAAAATTACTGAACTCGGGAGCAAACCTCTGGCCCCTATCCCCTCCTGCCTTTATCCAATCCAGATTTTCATTGAGAACAATTGCAGTGTGTAGAAGAATTTTTTTAAGGTCATAAGGAATTATAATTTTGAAATACACATACTGAAGAATCACATCCTGGAAAAGGATGAGGTTAGTTCTTTTTCGCGTTTTATAAAATTATATTGAAAGTACTTCAAATATTTGCAGCCTGACCAAAAAAATTGAAAAACAGAAGAAAGAGAATGAAAACCTAGAGAGAATTTGAGGGAAAGATTAAGCAGCTAGAGGATTTATGCAGCAAGATCTCAATGAGTCACACAGACAGGCTAAGAGTATGCATGCAAACTGTCTACAGAGATTTAGAGGTGGTACGTTAATACCAAGGAATTGTTTAGCATGAGCCAAAGAGTTGCAGCTATGAGCAGTGGAATGAGACTGATCAAAGGGAAAATTTAGGCTTACTATCAAGACATATTTCTTAACTGTGAAGTCTATTAGTCTGTGAAATAATCTCCCAAGAGAATAATTGTAGTAATAATACTTAGCACTCGCACAGTGCTTTACATTTTCAAAGCACTGTACGAAAATTAGCCAATATAATTAAAGACAGTAGAAGAAGCACTGCAAGTTGTCATTTTAAATGCTGCACTGGTCAAGGCACTAGAGGATATCCTGGAGAAAGCAAATCTGCAATGACTGACTGACAACTAAGATTTCCTTTTTTCCTTCACACTAGCATCTCCAAACATCTAAAGTGTATCTCCAAGAGGTACAATATAATATCCAGCTGTTGTAAATAAAAAAAATCTGCAAACAGATATACTTCCAAGAAACACATTTAAAATCTATTTTTGCCTTGAAATTTTAATTCAACACATTCTCTAATGCTGTTCCTGCAACTCCCACATTTCAAGAGATGTCAGCTGATCTCTAGGGAAGAATCTGCTACTAGGGATCTTTCTCTTTTTCCACGTTAATTTGCATTTATTTGCTTTTCAAAGAGCACCGCATCAGGTATTTGAAAGGACTCTTGCTTTTTATTCTGTTCCCAGTCATTACGTAAATATATATTTATAACATGGATGGTAGAATGCTAACAACATCCTACACCTATACGAGGAAACTTTGGTGGTTAAGAAGCATCATAATTACAACTTCCTGGGCAACTTCAATACAACTGTTTTGTTGCTAATGAATATAGCCTTTTGACTCAGGACTCTTGCCTCTTAACTGAACCAATCAAGACTGTTAGGGGGAGGGAGAGCAGTGCAGTGAACAGATTTGCAGGTGGAGCCTCTGCTTCATTTGTTAGAGGCTAGAACTTCTGCCGTTAATAAGGCAAAACATTTCAAGAAAAGAAAAGATGATCTTAAGATTAATACAATGGAATGGCCAATTTTAGGACCTAACAAAGGCCATTCCATCCCCAGAGTTTGGCAAAGGAGTTGTTACCCCAGCCAGATTTTTCATGTTATTTCTTACTTTTGTGATGCTTTGTCTGATGCTCCTGTACTTCTTTGCCTAGAAATTCAAAGTAAGTCACTTGAAGCTAAGCCTTGAACTTATCGTAATACATAATGTTCTTTAAGAATTTTCCAGTTATAGTTGGGCACCCAAAATAAGTAGACATATATCCAATGTATCTCAGTCTGCACTCATCTCTCTTATCCATTCTTGAGTGCCAAAGGTATCCATCATCTCTGAGGCCTCAGAATTGTGAGGAACAAACAATGCAGAGAGCAACACACAGAGCCTCGTAATTGTGTCTTGACAGTTCATTACATAAGTAATGTGACTCAGAAGAAAACCTTTACAGCAACAGGGATAGAATCCTAATTTTCTAGAGTCATTTCTGATGTATTAATTGTGACATTACCCTAAGATGCAAGAATAGCCCTATCAATACTTCCAGCATGCCCCTCTATCAACAGATAATTTCTAGCAATCAGTAATATCTATATGGAAGCAGTAACTCCTCTACTTATCTCTAACACTACCAGGTGACAAATTTCCAAGTTCTTAGTCAAAGACATAGGCAGAAAAGAACATTCCAAACAAAATAACCAATCAGGTAAAACAGAATGTGAGAATTTAACCTGCAATGTAATATTTCATTGCAAAACATTTTTAATATTAATCTCCATGGATGGTGTAATAACACAGTATATTTGCAAATGCACTAATTAAAATAGGAAGAATGAAACCTGCAAGGGTCCTGCTTCAATATAAAAAGCTCAGAATAGATGAAGCAGCTCAAGTTTGACCTTTTCAGCTAAATAACTGAACACATGAACTGAACTGTAGTGGTGCTAACAGTACAAGAATGATCATTATTAATTCTTGTAAACAAACATATTGGAAAGATTTCTGGGGACAGTCATTAATGACATAAAATCCCAGAAGTCCTACAAGTTCTTTGCTACATACAGAATCAAGTACTAACACCTGTGACAAACAGCCAAAAAAAAAAAAAAAAAAAAAAAAA
>PPHD01004093.1:0-16710 GCA_002909625.1 Bambusicola thoracicus | reverse complement strand
AAAAAAAAAAAAAAGAAAAATAGTAGCAGAAAATGCCTGACTGAATGTATATGATGCACTCTGACTTCTAGAAGTGTGGATAGATAAGGAAGACTTCTACTCTGTTGACATTTTTCTTTTTCCATTATCTCAAACATTCTGCAGTAGAAATTGCATACCTGCAATTACAATTACAACTAATTGATCTGCCATTTCCCATGTCATAATTAATGTCATGTTTTAATAGAGTTATAATCATTCCATAATAATGCTTTTCATTCACCAGCCTCCCACAAAGTATAAAGTATAGTGCACAAAAGCAATGAACTTTTATGAGACTCTTTCAAAAGCATCCCAAAAGGAACATCTTGGTGTATTACGATGAACTTTTTAAATACATTTCTACAGTCCTATCTGAGTGACAATAAAATAACATGAAAAAAAAAGACTTTTTTCTCTGGTATTCCTCCTTCCCTGAACATCCATAGGCGAAAAAAAGAAATCAATGATTCAGTGACAAATACATTATGTTTCCTAAGGGCTTATTTAATGTACTTTTAGCAAGGATGGAAAACGATGGTTTCTAGAGAACAGATGGTAACAAGACAAAATATCAACAGACCACAGTTGTTGACTGCAATTTATGGAGTGTACAGATGTGTCAACTTAAATGCAGTGAATCTGAGGCCAATAAAAGTACTTCCTGATACCAACAGATTAATTTTTCATGACCACTGGTTACACAGCTATTACATTTTTAAAAACTAATTATTCATCTGCAAAAGAAACAACAATTTTGCTTAAATGTCATTGCTAAAAAGTGAAATGTTCTTGTTGGCACACACACACACACACAAAAAAAAAAGCAAAAAAAAAGCATTATAGGATTGGATGCAGCTATGCACATCTTCTTTTCAGAATCAAAATAGCTTTTTTGCCATAAAGAATATTTCAAGGAAAGACGGATGCTAGCAGCCAACCCAGACTTAAAGTAATAGCATGCAATAAGGAGATCCCACTTCCCAGCCAAATATGAAGCATGCTTACAAAAGGGCCTTTTTTCACCCTTTAATTTAGAAGGATGAATAACGGTGCTTGTGAAGGTTGCAGGGGACTGGCAGTGCCTGAAGCTGCAGTCCCCTATTTATTATCCACAGCCACATTAACTTTGCAGACAGTCTCTCCCCTGCTCTAAGACTAAAGATACACGACTGCCAGAACCACATTATCTCAGAACCTTCATAAATGAACAGGTTTACTTCAAAATCTCAGTCTTACAATCTAAACCTATTTTTATGTTGTCATACTTCAGTTCTGAAGTTCTTAGTCCCTTCCTGTATATGCCTCATGCAAATTTATCTAAGGATAGGTTTTCTGCTTGTGAAGAATAAGAAAGGCAAAAACAGCTCTACTTTCCAAAATCACCTGTACTAACATGGAGACCAATCCTAAAACAGGCACATTACATCAATGTTACCACAAAATATTCTACTAAATAGGTAATGTTAAGATAGCCGTAGAAAAAAAAACAATAAAAACAAATTTTCTACTGTATCAATTTGCAAGACAGTTTGTCATGGATAAAACTTACAAAGGAGACCTGAACTCAGCAGCCATGCAGCTGCTGGAAACAAAACTGCAAAAGCATGTAGCCAGAGATCGGGCCAGGTAAAAAGCGCAGGAGGTACCCAGAAGAAAGTAAGACAGAAGTCAATGAAGGGTCATCCATTCTCCCTGCTCCAACTCAGATTGCCTGGTGAAAGCAACACACCTTGCCTTAGGAGTACCATAAGGACTTGTTGAAGTCCCCTCCCCCCCCCCTTCAACAGTGTAGCATACATAAAGAAAGACACAGACAGTAATTGAGGAGCTTTAGAAATCATTTACATAGGAACTGAAAGACGTGTTTTGATGGCATTTTCACAGCATTACACTTACCAAGTTGATGTTTACCCCATTCACCTCATCCATTCTGCTCCATGCTGTTCTAATCTCAGCTTTCCTTCATGCCACCCTTCAGCTTCCCTCTCCTCTTTACCTGGTACTCAACACTAAACTCTGTTTTTCCTTCCCTAATTTTCTTTCTCCTTTCCTAAATACAATATAAATATTTAAATTGTGGCAAAGGAATCTAACATTAATAATAATATTCCCTTGATTCACATTTTTATCTTTTCTGACCAGAAGCTGTTCAGAATGGGCCACCATCTCCTCTATTTCATACTATCTATAGAGCAATAAAGCTCCATTTCGGTTGCCCTACAAGCATGACAATAATAAACATTATTAATAGCAATAGTGTATTCTCTACATCAGCAACCTGGCATCACAGATTATCTACCTCTACAAAACACAGGAGTATGCACAAACTGAGAAGCCGACACCAATTTGCCTGATTCTTCTCCCTCATTGGTTTTATAGCTGTATAAACCCCACCTCAGTGGAGTTACTTCTGATTTAAGGTAGTGCAAGCAAGAGGAGAAAGAGTCCTCTGCTTCTGGCAGGCAAATAAAAGAGCTCGTAAAATGGAACACACAAATTTACAGGTCAGAGATGAGATAGTACAGAGCAAGACCCCGTTTAAGCAAAGCTCAGTTTTAAACCCACAGTTTTTTTGTCTCTGGCTTCTTTAATTTGTACATTGTCTGGACAGAGAGTTCTAGGAAGTGAAATCCTCTGCATATCAAGACAAGGAAAGAGTGGCATGAGACATATGGTCCTATGTGGCAGTCTTACTATTTTGTAAGGCACACTGGACATAAATTAGTTTGAGAAATTTAAAGTCAAAAGAGCAAGATTCAATTAATATGATCAAAACATCAACAGCACTACCTTGGACTCATTTATTACTTTACTATGGAGAAATAGAGTCTCACCTACCTGAATCATATGCAAAATCTCTAGGTTCCTGTTTAATCATCAGAGGAGGGGGGAAATTTTGACTGGCTGCACTGCCAACCATGGCATTGTGTTCATAAACTGGATCGTGATACTCCTGCTTAAAACCTTGAGGCGGGAAGGGGATGTTAGGCTCAGACATCTGCCGCTGATATATTGGACGTCCTTCCCTCGGCATTGCAGGCAAAGGTGGAAAAGAATTGCAAGGTTCAGAGAGCTGGCGGCGAAATCTAGGACACAAGTTAGAGAGGTCATGTAAAGGACTTAAGCTACATTCCATTTCACAAAGATCTTCACAGATTATGGTTAGCAGGAGGGAATGGCTTTATCACTTTCTCAGTAGCAAACATTTTGTTTATGATAATGCCAAATGCTCCCCACCAGGATTATGATCATGGCAGTGCTGCAGAACAGCAAGAAGCAAAGAAATAAAACCCCCACCTACTAATACAAACCCTAATACCTGCCCCCACCACCATTTTCCTTGCCTTCAACATCTCTCAACTGATGAGGTCAACCAGCAAAAAGACTGATGTTATTCTGAAACAGTAACATGGAGTTCTCTGTTCTTTCATGAGCGTGAATAGCATACTGCTTGTACTGTAATTTACTCTTGCAGTTCTGTTACATAGAAACCATTCTGACCACTACAACAAAGAATACTGTCTGTCCCAACTCCCAGAATCATGCCCAGGTAAAAGTATACAGTTCTGTTCCCTTGGTGACAATGATCTACCTGCAAAGGTGGCTCTGCATTTCAGAAGGGAGTTTAAGCACTCCAGAAAAAGGATAGGGTACAGATTTTTGCTAAGAGAAATAAAGCGTAAGAATTCCCCTCCAGCCCCAACTTCCATGAAGGAAGTAGTCCACACAGGCCATGCTGCCATTCACAACTCCAAAATGCTATTCAGTACACATAAAATCTGAGAATGCAATTATAAATCAACTTCATTTCCATGCAACACTACTCGTGAACTTGCATTTGTTGCTCTCTTCATAAAACTAAAAGTTTTGAATGTAATTACTCAGACATCTGCAGGTTCACAAGCCTAGAGAATACAAGGATGCTATTTTCCCACCCTGCTCTGATGAACCCCACGGTCTTCTGTAATCTACAGATTACCAGAGTGATGATAACTATCACCACCAGAACTGTGTCTTCTCTAATCCACAGCAGGTGCAACAATGTTCTTACAACAAAGTGCTTACTATCCCTATTAGTCATTCATTACTCCTCTTTTTAAAAAAAGAAACTAGCGCCTTTCTCTGCGAGTCTCACATTGTCACACTAAAAATGAAGAAGTAGTCATTTTTCAGCTTCTTGTACTTTGCAGTGGAACTGTCTTTGGCTCATGTCAGCAAAAGCAGGCATTCTCTTGGACAAAACAGAGTAAGTGAAAGAAGAAAGCAGGGTTTTGACTGCATAAATAACAACAGTCCTTGAAAATCATCTTACATATAGTACATGTTTCTGAAATAATTGAAACCCTAACGTTTATCAAAATACTCCTGTGAACTTAGTCTGGGAAATATTTACCATCATAGCTTAATTAATTTACCATCATAGCTTAACCTCCCATCACTGGAGGCATTCAAGGCCAGGCTGGATGTGGCTCTGGGCAGCCTAGTCTAGTGGTTGGCGACCCTGCAAATAGCAGGGGGTTTTAAAGTAGATAATCACTGTGGTCCTTTTCAACCCAGGCCATTCTATGCTTCTATGATTCTGTGATTAATTACAAATACAGTGGGAGTTACAGGGTTAGAAACTATTACAATGTAGTACTAGAGACAAAATTAGTTTTTTTAATGCTGCTGTAAATATTCTATCCTGCAGTACAAAGAATATTACACTGTACCATTGGTTTTTGCAATTCCACCTACACCTGCAGAAAATAAACTTAGAAACTCAAATGTATTATGAAACAGTTAGGCTGACTGGCACTGCATTCATTTCCCTCTTTTCCTTTTTTCATTAGCCAAAAAAAGAAGCAGAAATTATCATTAAGAACTGTCAAGGAGTGAATCAGAAAATTGCAACTTGAAGTTAAAATAAGAAACAGACTCACTCACAAAGCCTCAAAGGAAGTTAATAATACTTGTTGTACTGGAAGCTTTGTATGGAATCAAGTCATTTGTTTACACAAGTGGATTTGATTCCTGTTGGTACTTGTTACGACCACTTATCGCTCATATATTCATGCCCAGTATGAAGATGTATGGGCTGTATATTCTAGATACTGATTCTATCTTATACCACCAGTGAATGTTCCAAAGAAATATGCTTGGACTTACAGATCCATATATAAACTTACACAGGTAGACCATTTGTTTAAATGTTTCTGAATGCACTCGTTGCAGCTACCATCTTGTAAATCAGGAGGATTTGAATTGCACAAAAATATGAAGTATACATTTGTTTCAAACAACAGCAAATGAGAAGATTCAAAGTAAAGAAGAAAATGGGGAAAAAACATCTTCCAGTACAATTGCACATTTCTTTATGAAGGTTGAAAAAGGAGATTTTTGCCCCAGCTAATTTGATATTCACTAAAACGTGATATTTTATCACAGAAAGGAAGCACAAGTGCAAAATTGCCCAAGGAACATGAACTTCAAAGACACAGGAAAAAGATTGTGTAAAGAACCCATGAAGCTTGTATAGAGTAATTATTACAGCTACAGAAAGATAAACTAAGGGATGGGCAAACCTCTATAAACATTCAAATTCAGGCTGACATGAGTTTCAGTATTCTCTTTACAAATTGCTCTAAAATAATAGTTATTAAAATAATAATTAAAAAAAAAAAAAAACCTGGAAAGTACTCTCACACAGAATCCACTTATCTTTGGGGGATTTAAGTCTCCTGGCAATACACAATGACTTGGGTGTATACAGAAAAACACATTTAACCACACTCCTGCAATCAGAACTGCAGCCTGGCTTCATCAGGGGTCAACTTGGTTAAACCACAGTGCAAGGAGGGGAAAACTATACAGTGCAGTAGAAAGGGCCAATTCAGTGCTCCTTCAACACTAGACATGCTCATGGAAACCTTGGGTGATATTTAATATTACCCTAGGAGGGCACAAAATAGCAATACAAGCCATAGCAACCTCCTTCAGAAGTGATCTGCACAAATCCCTAGAGATAATAGCCCTTATTAGAGCAGAAGCATGCAAATCAAACTCCCAAAATCTGCGATTTTCTTTTCAGGTACAGTTCAACAATTTGTTAACAGTTTGTTAAACTGTAAGCGCTAAGACAAGTCCCTGAACCTATGTATCTGAAATATGTAGCTGAAAATCAAAATGCTCTGAGAAACTGCACAATTCAGCAAACACAAACAGGTTCATGTAACAATGGTTAGAATGAACAGAATTCCACAAACAAGTGTCTAGTCTCAAAAAATAAGGGAAATGCATTGAACATATTTGTTGCAAAACAGCTAAGAAAGACAGTCAGTTGTCTAGGGATTTGTAACATCAAAACAAAATAGGGTGACTTAAGGACAGTTTAAGCTTTAATTCTAGTCTCCAGCTCTTGTGGCTTTTACTCAGACTAATGTTATTTAAGCACAGTTTATGTTGGCATCTTAGTTTGTTTGAAATGCTATATTTCAAAAGCAGTTGGAAAAACGATCCACCCTTCCGAAGAATATTCTCAAGCAGTAACATCATAATACGGCCACTTATCTCTTTGTAGGTACATTTCTTAGGAAGATGCAAGATACTTATAACCAGAATCTTGTCTGCTAGTGACTTCATCACCTCATGGGGCTTACTAGCCTCACAAGGCAGTAGAACCAGCTCATTAAAACTGTGTCAGTGCCAAGATCAACTTCTAATGAAGTCCATCAAGTAGAGTGCCACTCTTTTACACAACACACGTATTTCTGACATTCTGAACTTTGCTGGTGTGAAGCCAGTGCTGCTCTACATGAAAGACATGCAGCCACTACTGAAATGCCTTCTGGACAGGTCCTGTATGTGTTTTGTGTTTTACCTGTGGTCCATAGGGAAGCTGTTGTCTTGAATGGATTGGGATGGAGGGAGATGAGCAGGGAAAACCCGGTCAGGTTTAGGAGTCTGAGCTGAGTTTGGGGAGGCATGGTGCAGTGGTGACACAGGAGTGCTGGATGGCGTTGGTGGGTTGGAGGGCCTCATTCCCACTTGTGGCTTCTGATCATAGGCACTATCAGTAAAGCAAGAGGAAGGATGGTCAGGTTATTTTCTCACCAAACACATGAAGCACGTTAAGAGAGAGAGAGAAAAAAAAGCATCACATACAGGCTTTCTATAACAGATACTTTATTAAGCAGTTTAGGGAAGAGAAACTACACAGCACAGAAAAAATTCACTTTGGAGGTAAGTGGCTCAACATAGCATTTTCTTCTTTGGAGCTTAGAAATATATTTTTAAAGGATTCAGTCTAACAGTGACATTCTAACAAGGGATACACAAAATACACAAATGTAAAAGCACCTGGAGTAGAGCATGAAGAGCTGGCAGTGCCTGTCAAGATTCTTTTTAGAACTCATACAAACCACAAAGTGAGACAGTAAAACAATGAATGCAGCTAGAGGGAAGGGATCTGACCCAGAAAAACAATGCGGTGCTGGCTTGGCTACCCACATGGGATGTCAGCAGCCTCCCCTGACAGTTGTTTTTTTTCCTCTCTCCCAAAAATAACATTCAAATCCTGCAAATACAAAGGTGTCCCAAACAAGAAAAGGACATGAGCGCACTTCAATCATTCCTCTTTCCAAACAATAAAAACACAGATGCGAAGAAGACAGTAAGCATGAACTTGCATACTTTCCTATGTCAGGTCTCCCAGTATCCATCAGATCAATTAATACACACATTTGATTTTTGTGATCAAAACTATTCTTGTATGACTGGTGAAGGGGCCAGTCTGCTTCTTTCCTTTTCTTCCACATATAGAAAAGTTAATGCAAATGATTTAAGTGCTTTCAGTTTTGGTAGTACATTAATGTGAACAAGAACTCACCAGCTAGTTTAAAGATTCTAAAATAGACTGAATTGTCAATAAGAAACCCTTAGCTGTTGACACTGAAGGTAGGAGTGACGTGTAAGTGCAAGCCAAAAGAAAATCAATAAAGAATGCAGTCATATCAAGCCCCTCAGAATAATTAAAGCTTTTACTGTTTACCCTTGTAAAAGATGGCAATTTCCTTTTGAAACAATAACAAAGATGCAGATCCTAATGAAATACTATTTCAAATTGCAATCATCCTTGAATGTAGGCATATGTCATTTCAAAACATGTCAAATATCTAAGGTGCTGCTCAAACCTGCCAGTCTGTTACACGGAGCTTACTCTCTTTCCTAATGTATGTCGTGCATCTTGAAAGTATTTTCAGCACAACTCACGGAAAACCAGACACTCCTTCCACTTCATGCTTGCACCATAGGTTTTAAAATTCTGGCTATGTCCCACAGAGAAGGAATGGAGAATACGCATTTTGATGAAAAACACTGCTTTAAAGCGGTTATGTAGCTGTTTCATACAACTGTAAACAACACCACCGGTGTTCATCAGCTAAAAGCATTATCTCATCAGTCTGTTATCTGCTGAAGAGGTAACTTTTATAAGATCTCAATTATGGCTTTATTACTCTTTAGTCAGTCCTCATTTAAATCAGCAGTTCTCACTATAGACATACTCCTGGTTGCTTTACCTGACATTGTACAGGCACTTTTCCCCATAACTGAACTTGAACGGTTGCTCTTGACTACAAGCAGAGCCAAGTTCTGAACATGGGCTATGGGGTTCCTTCTTGATTTTCACAGGGAGACCATGAAAAGCCACTGGAAAGAGAAAGAAAATGTAATTAAAAACCAAGTGCAATATTAACAATGAGCTTTCCCAAGTAAACTAGACACTGTTAATTAAACACATGATTAATTAAACCATTGCAATACTAAAAACAATATAGGAAATAAACATTTCAAGCATTTCTTTGGGTATCAACTAAAAAATACACACCAGAGATCCTTTGCATTGGCTATTAGCAATTTTATTGTTTAATAGAATGATGGCCAGGATCCCATCTCATTAGTAGGAAAATAACAGCCCACATATATTTGGCTTAACTACTGTAAATGTTGTCAGAGGCAAAATACATCCCAGGCACCAAATGTTTCTAAGTAATATTTGTGAGGTAGCTTTTATCTATAAATGTAATAGCAATTCACTTCAATGAATGACATACCAATTTTTCCAAAATCAGTTTCTCAGATATTGGCCTAAAGTATATGATCCATTATCTTTTTGTCCCACAGAATACATGCAAATTTGTAGTGAAACTTAAGAAACTGGCTGATTGTATTTCTTTAGTTATAAGCAATAGCTGAAAAAATACACAAGAAACACCTTCAGTAATTTTTCTCAAAAATATACAAGATAAAATTCTGGCCTCACCAAAATCAACATGAAATGGGATATAGAAAGATATAGAGAAAGAATATCTATGTTGTTGTTTTTTTTAATATATATAGCAAAAAGAACAGAGTATGACAGGAATGCATCGTCAATGAAAAGCACAAAATGGTTTGAGATTAAGGAAAAGGACAAAGGTAAAGATAAGGTTAACCAGCAGATTAGTTTAAGCCAGCCAACTTTCCTTATCCATAGCCAACATTAACTAAAATTAAAGCAGAAGAAAATTCAAAGTTCACCTAACACAGACAAACCTAAACTAAGCGACTAGGAGGACAAAGGACTAATGACAGGTATTTAACAGTGTGAAAACATGCCCTTCAATTTTTAAATAAAATGAGGTTTCAGATCAATTTTTGGACTCTCAGTTTGGAGATGAACTCTTATAACTGATTTGTGGTGCTGTCACTGAAACACCATAGTTTGGAAATCGCACTGCAGCCTGACAAAAGCATTTGTGTCTCTGGAGGAAGCCACATGCATGCAGCACCCCGTTAGAGAATCTTCAGTGCAAAATTAAGTCTCTGTTATATACTGTTAGGTAGTATCTTGTCCCTTCCCTTGCACCTGACCTTAGGAAAGACAATTGGTTACAGACTATTCTTTACTACTGCATGGGCACAAACATGGATATGTTTGACTGGTAAATGGAACACTACAAGTAAACATCAGAACCAATAAACGCTGATTTACAAGTATGTTAGATCTTGATTTCTGATTCTCATCACTGGTCTTCCTGCAACTGGGCGACATTCAGAGAACTCTTTCCCACACAGGTCCTCTTCTATCTGCTTGTATGACAGCTCATACTATTAGCCCTCAGCTGAGACAGTATGTAAGATGTTGCTGCATTATTTTCTCATATATATTCACAAAACTCACAAGAATTGTCTCTAAGACCTCAACTCAGTTATTATATTTGGTGAACAGCAGTCATTCATCATGGAAAGTCTGTGTAGTAAAAGAAGAGAGTAACACAGGCACAGAAACACAGCACAGTAACTTACAGAGGTAAAAAGTGGCAAATATCACAGTAAGAAATCTTTCTGAATAAAATTATATGAACTTTCACTAAAACAAAACATCATTTAGACCTCCTGAATAAAGATTCTCAAATTTAATAATAAAACAACCTGCAGCCCATGGTCAGCTTTCCACTCTCATCACAAATCAGGCCAACCCCCAGCTGTTTGCTTCAGGTTTACATGAGTGAACTCTCACTACAGGCTATCCTCGTGTGCCTTGGTCAGACAGCACTGCAGTGCTGCATGTTTCAGTGTGGGATGGAAGCTCTGTCTCCAGAACTATGGCTCTGACACCGAGGTCGGCAAGCTCCCCGACTTGGATCACAGAATTAAACCACAACTGTAACAAGACTCTTCTCCAAAGCCAGTATCACATGTTTGCACCAAGGCCACATGCTGCTCGACTTTTTTTTTTTTTTTTTTTTTTTTTTAACTTTGCTACTTCCTCAAAGTTAATCTGTTATGAAAAATTACTTCCCTTATTTATTTTTAAATAACGGGAGTACAGAGACTCCCACACCACAGCCCTGCGCGAAGAACTGGCTGGGTATTTCATCACGGTGCTGAGAGCCTGAACGTCTGCTAACAGGCAGTTTTCCAGCTCACTGGCACAGGCACAAGTGAAAGCAGCACATTCATTTTGTGCAATTTGCTTTACCTTCCCACATGGAGTTGGTGCATGTAAAAGGCTGTTAAGTACTAAATTATTCCTTATCAAATCACCATCATCTGGAGTCATGATCAACACTAATTAAATTACTTTCACTGAACACGGCTCCAGCCTGCTGCCTCGGCTGCGAGGTACATTTTTATTTTGCTTACTGTACAGACCTAGCAAGGTACAGGGCACAGTGCTAGGAGGCATCTGTGCTGTAGTTTTAATTAAAGTTTACCTCACCTTCCTTCCAGCTTTATAAGCCAGGGTAAAGTGTATCAAATCAAGTAGGTTAACGCCTTCATTTTATTTAAGGAAAGCATTACAGTTCAAAGTGATTTTATATTAGATCTTTATCTTAACTATGGCCAGAAAGATAATGTAGCTGTAAAATTTAAAGCCTTCTTCAGGCAGTCTCCTGACACAGTCACCAAACTAAGCTTTATCTGTAACTTTTAAGTGTATGCTTTCAGAGGAAGAAAGGAAAAACACTTAGTATGCTTTGGGAGGGCATTCTCAAATGCCTCTTGACCTTTAAAACCACATCTAAAGTGTGGCTGAAGATGACGGACTTATTCCAACAGTAAAATTTCAAGCATTCAAAACAGGTCCTCACACCGTCACTGCCACCTTCATCTACTGCTCTTCATTTTAGTACAGCACTCATTTCATAGACTGCCGATTAAAACAGTTTTTAAACATACGCGGCTTTGCTAAACTGGATTTCATATGACTTTTTTTCTGTCAGTTTTCTTCTGATAAGAGAAAGGTTGCTTATTTATATAATCTAATTTTAGCACAGCACACCCAGCTACCAACACATCTAAATTAAAAAAATCACTACTTCGAACAACCGGCTCCTCACCACTTTGTTCTTCTTGATGGTAAATTCATTTTGCTTAACCCCAGAACAGAGTCTCAACCCTATTACAGTTAACAGGTAGACTCCTTAAAAACAACCTTTTTAAGAAGTGACCAAGGGCCAGGATTTCATCCCAAGTGATTACTTACAGATAACTACTCCCCAACTTGATAAGCAAACAACCTTACAAGCTGTATTTAGATGGCCAGCTTCAACACCTCATCTCAAGCACTGGAAAGTCAGGCATGTCAGCACCGGAACGGGCTCAAAGCACAGACCCTACCTCTGAAGCCAGCATGCAGACATAAGGCAAGCAGAAGGACTGCTACCATCTGTAGCAAACTGATTATGCTGTAATACATATAGCATATTCACTGTGTATAGATATACCTATCTAGATCTGCATAGTAGGAGAGCTTGCATGTTATATATAATACAGTATGTATAGTCTTACGTTAGCTTTCTGTGTTTTTAAATGCTTTTACGTACTTAGGCTTTACACAAAACAGTGACAACATCACCATGTAACGAACTCGCACAGAAGATGCAGATACCCCTTGTTTTCAAGTGCCGCTCTCCTCTGACGGTGGATTATGCTGCTGACAAGTAACAAACACTTTGCTCATAACACCCAGTTCAAAACCTACAAGAACACTATTATTTAGAACTCTGAAATTAAAAGAAGGAATCTGTTTGTCTTAGAGGAGACTTTGCGTGCTTCCTAGGCTGGCAAACAGGAACTGTACCATCTCTGTACAGACAGAACTGAGTCCCTACTTTTGAGAAAGCCTAAGAAATGCACTACATCAAAAATATAAGCCAAGGTGTCAACAATATTTTCTATTTAAAAAAATGATTATTTGAGATACAAACAATACATATTTTAGATGAAATTGCAAGCCATTTCTCCTTTGAGCAAAAAAAGATATTTTAAAACTTTCAAACTTCAGGTTCCTACCGAGAATGAAACATAAAATCAGATTTTACTTTCTGAAGAACTGATTTAGTTATATTTTTAAAAGGCATTAAATAAAACTGGTATGATGCTGGCACATAGCAGGTCTTGATTCCACAGACCAAAAAAGATAAAAATGTCTTATTATCAACACTTGCAGGATAACTTATTATATAAAATCAATGGCAAAATTGCTTGTTAGTTAAATCCAGTGACCCTGAACGTAATACTACATTAATCTGTATTGAGTTTGAGAACTTTGCATAGCCTCAGAGAAAAGGATGCAACAGAGAGGTCGCTGGAAGTCGTCATGCCTTGAACATTTCTGCTGTGCATTTTTGATTTGCTTTTCACATTTATGACCTCACACCACTCTCTAAACCCAACTTCACAAATAAACTGATTCATTTTTATGATTAACTGAGACAAAACTGATAATATGTGATGTAAATATAGAGAGATTTCATGAACATGTTTGCGTAGAGGGGATTTTTCTAACAGCAAGACGAAAAGAAGCTGTGAAAAAATTTCTGAGTTAATACCACCACAGCTCCAGGTGCTTAACTAACCAGGGTAACCCCAGTTAGTACTCAGTAAAATTTCAAAAGCAAGAAGAGCAGTCCTTTGTACTGATAAAGCCAATAGTGTCACACTTTAAATCCACCTCCCAACACACACAGAAATGCGGCAGGCACTCCAGATATATCAGTCTTTCAAAGATTCTTTTCCAGTACATTTACTTCTGCCAAGCCTCCCCCTTCCCCCAGCACACAAAAATCCATTACTAAAGGGTCTAATCTCAGCTATCAGCACAGAGTGCCTTTTATGGAGCCATTAAACCATTCCTCTTGTTTACAGTGCCTGAAGAAAGATGTGAATTATGTCTGTGACAAAACAGGCGATAACATTTCTAAACTGCTATCAAAATGCAAACTGAAATACACTTAAGGACAGGGACCCTAATACGTGTTTTTGCAATTTTCCTCGCTCAGTATAACTGAGCAGCACTCACCTGATGATTCAGAGAAATTATTTATGTTTTAAGTACAACAGGTAGGCATTTTCATAAAGTAAAATTAAAAAAAAAGACTGAAAATCTGGAATTGTTCATCCAGGAGGGTAAAAAGCTACTTACTTCTCACCTGATAGTAATGACCCCAAATGCTCTTATTTATTTATTTATTTTAATATCTGCTAATAACGACTAACACAACACTGTGGTCTCATCTGAGACATGAAATTCTCTAACTCTGCAACAGTAACTTGCCATTTTACTGCGTGTTCAGTATAGGTATTTGCACATTCAGTGCACTGAACTAAAAAACTAAATACGTCCTGCGTGGTTCCCAGGTGGGAATGTCAGAATTTATATATATTTTCTAAGGAGGTTTCAAAAATATGCATTATGAAACAACTGTATTCTGCATTCCAGAAGTTATTTATTGGGTCTTTATTTCTACAGGATTTTGATTTGACCTACACATCTTTGTAGATAGATGCACTCTGAATTTCAAGAAACATTTAATAGGCATCAGACTAAAGACAAAAAGGATGCCAAAGCAGGGTGTTTTTTCCACTTATTTCCACTGTATAATAAGATGAAAAGTGTTCCTGGTAATCTTGAGGATGTATGGGAGGAATTAGCTGAAACAGGTACAGCTGACCACTCCTTCATACTCTGGAGGTTTCTGCTGCTACAGCTGAATGCAGCATTCAGTCCAGCATAGGAACAAGAACTTAAATAAAAACACCACACTGAGGAAGTGACAGGTGAGGAGAGGTCACAGGAGAGAAGGACAGTTAAGGGTGGTAACTGAGTCTCTCCCATTATACTGTGTCCAGTGATTTTCAGTGAAAGCCTGCACATATAAAAGACTACAATGGTTGAAGACGAGTGACTGCAATCACGGATCAAGACAAGATCTGCAATTGCTTTCACCATATGCAATCTCTTGGCCAGACAATGGCAAAAAAACCTTTCGTTTCTGACCACTGGAACAGCTGCAAAGACAAGCAAGACTATTTCAAAAGTAGCTGAGATTACATCTACATAGACTCCACCAAGTTCTCCACCATCTGATCGATCAAAGTCACCACTATCAGATCTTAGCTGAGTTGCAGTCAACTGGATTTCATTTAGGTCCCACTCTCTGCCCTGTACTGGAAGAAGCTGGTGACAAATTGGATATCTGACACACAGATGTGTATCATCAGTGTGATTTCAGAGCAGCTTGTATGAAAAAAGTAACTTAGGCAAGAGACTTCAAGGAACTCAGACAAGAGGCTTGAGCTGACAGGATCTCACAAACAAAAGATGCCAGGAAAGAGAAGAAATATATCCCTAAGCAATTCTTTTATTAAAGAAATGTACGATCTTGATATATTACTGCCAATCTTAAGGTTGTAGCTACAAAATCAGAAAGTATGGAAAACATACAATTTGTCCCTAAAGACAGCTGACATCCATCTTATCCTACTGAGTAGTAACTGCTCACCTGAATCAGACCACGCATGTATGTTTGGGTGTCTGTATGTGAGCAAAGAGAGTCAAACAGAAGCAAACATACTGAGTGTGCGTGGATGCTTCTTCAGTGATACATTAAGTACAGTCAAAACAAGCATAATGCTGCAGTAAAATGCAGTAAGATTTTCCCTCTTTACATACGTATTTGTAACTAAGGAGAAAATAGGAAAGCAACACACAGAAGAGAAAAACAGGAAGTAGATGCGTAAAAATACACTCAACATAAAAAAATAGTCCTTTCCTGCATGGGAGCCTGGCTATAAGTCCAGGAAAGGAAATCTGAGGATAACTTGTATCACTATGGATGCCCTGCCACCCCTTGTCTTGGTACTCCTTCCCAGAAAGTAGAACTTCCCAACTGGGCAGTACTTGGCAAACATATTAGATATGATTCTATCAATTCAGTCTTTGCCTTGGCTTCAGATCAGATCCTTCCAGCCCCTACCAGCTCAATAGATAGAAACAGCATGGAACCTCATTTTTTGGAAGCTAGTTCTGAACGATGAGCCCAATCACCAGCTTTCAAAGCCAACTGGCAAGAATAGAATACGTGGGCAAGATGGATCTATTTGAGAACCTTGTTTAACAAAAAGAAAATACCAGCTTTGAAGTAATCTGTCACCTTTACTGGAAAATACGCAACTACAAATGCACTTTAATAACAGAACTCATTCTGCAGAATGAAGCAAATTGCTTATTTTCTCTTCCAGTCTAAAGCATACAACACTGTGCATATCAATTAACCATCTACTTGAATACTGCATTGCAAGAATGCTACAAGATAGTATAGTCTTTAACATCACCAGGGTGTGGAGAGGGATGACAAAATTGAAGAATAAAAGACAATCCAAAATTGTGGAATTTTGCTCTCAAAATCTAGGTGTTCTAAGATGACAGTGTGAGAAGAAAAAAAAAATAATTCTGAAATTGAAACAGGATAAAGTAGTAAGCAGGTGAAGATGAACTGTACTGAAAACTGGAATTCATTCCTGCTTAATACTGCAGAGTTTCAAGATGGAAAATAAAAGCACATTTTCCTACAACTGATACTGGGTAATTCTGGACCTTAAAGTCTGCAGTAATGCACTCACGTTAACAAGCACTGTTTGCATTATTATTTTTTTTTTTTAATCAAACCACAAAGCAGTCTAGATTAAGGACTAAAAGATAAGAAAAAAGTATTGATGAAAATAAATTAATTGAATTGCTCATCTCTAGATAGTGTTAATTCTATGTATCAACCATAATTATTCCCTATCTTTACTATGATCTGGCATGAATATAAAGCCTTTGAGAATAACATAGGAGACCTCAAAGAAGGCTGAATCAGAGAACAGAGATGGGTTTGT
>PPHD01004092.1:16737-29486 GCA_002909625.1 Bambusicola thoracicus | reverse complement strand
GCTTGGCACCAATTAAAAACCTGTAATTTTAGAAATAATTACAGCAAACAGTTACGGTTGTACCAAACTCCCTTTGATGAAGGTGACTGGAATAGCTATCCATTTTTTAACAAAATACTTATACTATTAGGTTTCTTGCTACAAGTGACATAGAGGACACAGCGTATATTCTATGGTAACATTCCTCCACACAAAACATGACCAAATTTAGCTTCTTTGAATAATTTAAAAATACCAGAATATAGATTTTATGCTGTCACACATTTAACATCCTCAAATTCTAAAGCATACGTGTCCAACCAGCTAGTTTTATGGTTTTGTTGTTCTCTTCTACTCTAATCAAAAATACATCAAAAAAAAGATTTTGTCACTTATATACATGAATTATATTATGGATTTTATATGCAGCTCAAAACAATACCCAGTGTGGCCCTGGCAAGCCAAGAGCTCGGACAGCTGTGTTCTAATGCAACCACAGATTTCAGAAATACAGTTCACACTGTAAGGTGCCCACCTCAAATGTTGAGAAGACTGAAATTCCAATCTGAATGAACACCAGCATTTATTTGTAAGAACACAGTTGTTTAGAGAACATGTTTACCTGCACAAGCTGTTGTTTCAGCTTCTGGATTTCAGAAATGTTTAATTCACTGAGAAGATCTGAAACCAGACTTGGGGCTGGGGGGAAGCCTTCATTTTTCTTGGGGGTTGATGTATTGTTCTTGCCATTGCTGTGTTTGCTGAGGCAATTTTGGTCAAATCCATTCACGATTTCATCATTATTGGGCTCCGTGGCTTCATCACTGAACTTCAGACCATCCAAAGAGATGTTCAGGTGACTGTTGTACATGGAGTCATTGATGTTCATATAGTGAGACAGCTCCTTACGAAGGTTGTTCTTCTGCTCTCGCTCCGTCTTCAGTGTCTCCAAGGCCTCTTCGAGCTGACGTTCAGAGATCTCCTTCAGCCGGATGGCATCTTCCAGCTGGCTGTTGAGAAATTCTGTTTCCTCCTCAAGTCTTTTGATTTCATGTTTCAGACCTTCAAACTCCACCTGAAAATACACAAATAGGGGAAAAAAAACTGCTAATGAAAATGTCTGCCTGCAAAGCACCAATGCACATTACTTCTGAATGTTTGATTTCACTGAATGTGGTGATAAGGAAATAATTCTTTCTCTGAGACCTTGTTGCTGCACTGTAACTGCAATCACTGCCTGCTTACCTTCACAGACATCACAGAATAAAAATTTCTAAGCAAAATGTCAACTGAGTTGATTGACTCCAACTTAATTAAGATAGCTGGAAGATTCAGTGTGTGATACAGAGGGCATCACAAAACAGGCTTTCCTAGCACATTACGCAAACTTTTCTCATGTCTGATTAACAGATTCCCTGATCAGCCTTCCCACAAATTTTGTCTCCACATTTCTGAAACAGAGTCCCCAGAGCTATGCTTCCAATTCTCTCCTGCACTGCTCTCAGTATATGTCAGTGGGCTTGACACTGGTGGGATGCACCTAGCAATCAAACTCTGCCTTTATGCACTCAAAATACATTCTATTATTTCTGCCATCGTTGTTTCATCAGCACATTATTGAGAGGGCTACAACTAAGGCAGTTAAGTGACATTATGGGATGCAGTAAGTTTTTACCTGTAAGACTGCTGTTTTTATAAACCTCTCTTGCACTGAAATTACGAACACAAATATAGCTGTAAGCTTTTGAACCCCTTGAAAAAATGATTAAAGGATATCCTTCCTTATCTTGAATGAAGAAGACATGCTAAATTATACGACTACTTTTTGCTAGCTGTAAAAGGAACTTCAGGTGCCAATATGCACAAGTGCTGAAACACACCATTTAAAAAACAGGATCCAGTCATACTAATTCACTCTGGCAACTTAAGCCTGGGAAAACTCGATGGATTCTTCTAGTTATGCCAGTGAAATTATTAAAGCTTATTGAAATTCATCAAGTAGGATAATGACAAGGTATAAAATGAAATAATGCACTGCCAAGTAAAACATTAGCTCTAGGTTCTAAATATGAGCTCAAATATCTAAGATGGTAGAATATCCTCAAAGGTTCCAGAATACCAAAAAGTAGTCAGTAATTACTAGCAACTGGCAAGATAGCATCTGAGGTTACATTTGGCTCAACCCAGAGAGACAGCATTCTTGAATATCATCATTTTAGAATGTGAACACAGAGCTGGGAACTTTCACCTGCTTCTCCTAAACGGATGAATGAGACAAAAATAGTAAAACATTAAAAGTAACCAGCTGATAGACCAGAATTTACCAGATCACTATCTCTTCTAGCCTGCATGTAGAGCATAATTGCTCCTTCATCCCTACCACATGATGTCAGGGCACCCCAATCAGCTTAATTAGACCAAGTATGTGCAGGTGAGAACAGGCACAACCTGGAACCTTCTTCTGGGCACAGTGAGGTCAAAGAGGTAAACACTGACAAAGGTTTACATGGAAATAAGTGAAGTACACTCAACCTCACTTAGTGGAGCAGCTTTCAGTCAGAACACAGGAGGAGAATTAATAAAGAAAACAAAAGCAAACCTAACAACTTTTACTAAGTGCTCATAACAACAGATTATATTAAAAGCACAGCTGACCTCAAAATCTTTTCATTTCAGGAATATTATACCATTTTCTCAACTGAACATTGAATTTTGCTTAAACAATGGGATGATCAGGGACCTGAAGCATAAAAATAGAAAGTGAATTGGGACAGAGGCTATGCTTAATTTAATTATCTCCAGGAATGATAACTCAGGGAAATTCCTGAGTTGTTCCAAAACTGCAGTTTTCTTTCCCACAATCATGAAGATAGCCCAGCTGTGACTTTTCAGATAAGGTCTGATAGAACAGAGTAGCTGTATCTGTGGTTCACATTTAATGAAAGCAGTCAGAAGAGAAGAACAGAACTGGTTAGGTAATGCAAGCGCTAAGCAGCGATATAAATATATGTTCAGAAATACATCCAGTTACGGACATGGTAGAGGAGAATAGATAGGAAGTACTGAAAGAAAAGTGCAGAGAAAAGATTGAACCAAGTAACAAAGCACAGCTGGAAAAACTCTACTTCCAAAGGGAAAGAAGGCCATGGAAGAACTCGGAGCTCAAAATAAAGTAACACGGCCTCACAACTGTGCAGAAACAGTCAGAAAAGGCTTCAACATTTTTGGAACTCTTCGTACTGAAGTTTTTGAGTTTCTAGTCTCAAAAATATGGAAACATATGGAAAAGAAGTATCCGTTCAAATAAGGAGATGGAGCCGGGCTGTGACACAGGAATAAACCAGTGCTATGAGAGCGATGCTCACTATTTTGAAACACTTGCCTGGTTTTGCTTCAGGACAGACACTTGTTTCTGGAGACAGATGTTTTCCTCTTCAAGCTCAGTGTAGTCTTGCAGCAAACGGGCTTCTCGGAATTTATATTCCTTAATATCATCTCGCAGGCGGGCCCTCTGGATCTCCACATTCTGATTGGCCTGGAAAAGCAAACCCCAAAGTGAGGGTGATTTGGTCTGCCACAATAACATTTCAAATGTTCATTTTTCCTTACATGCACTAATCAATTAGATTCCATTCAAACAAACTCTTCCCCCAGTCAGTGAAATTATAGAAAACCCAGTCACAGCAGCTAGATTTTGTTTTCTTACCTCTCTTAGAAATTCTCACTCCATCTCTGACTCAAAAGCTAACAAGCAAGCAGGTAAATCAGCATTCATGCCTATATTGTCTCACTGACCGTAAGCAATGGATGAAATTTTGCTAGATTGGAAGTCAATGCCTGCCTCCATCAACACTTAAATGAGAAGGGGTTTTCACAAGAGAAGGAGATTCAGGTAACTCCAGACAACTCAATTATTTAGGTCACAGTACACATCAATTCAGATTCCTTTAGTATTCTCTATATTGTTACAAACAAGAAAGTCAGCAATAGTACCTACACAAATGGATAAATCAAGGTCCAAGTCCCCTTGTGAGTGTGCTGCAGGAACACACAGAAATAACAGAGCACAGGTATCAACTGGCACTGACAGAGAATTGTAAGATAAAGGAAACATTTGTGGTGGGAGCATATGCCAAGACTTGAATCTGGCACGTTCTGAACACAACCCCAGAACTACCTGCAACTGTAAGACAAATTAATTTGTAGTTGCCTCTCATGTCAGATAGATATTAGACTATATAAACTTGCCTGCTTATTTTTAGCAATGAAGAAAAGAGCACTAATTCCCAGCGCACTGAGAAGCAAAAATAAACATTAATCACTGAAAGGAGACACTGCAGTACAATAATGCAAGTGAAGGTCTGCCAAGCGTGTACCAGGCTTCTCTACTGATTCTCAACCACAGCAGTGCATAATCCAGATAGTTCCTCCAATACAGATATTTTTTCCCTTTGGGGTTAGAGAATGTTACTGCAAAACCAAGCCCAAGCTAAGACTGACCCTGCGACCCCACCTGGAAGCATCCTGGCAGATTCACTCAGCTTCAGGCAAAAAAAGAAAGAAAACAAAAGCTGGAGTCTAATGAGACCTGAACTGCACAGCGTAGGTTCAGAACCAAAGCTGCAGAGTTATTTACCCAGTTAAACATTCCTGAAGTTTCCAAGTTTCTGTGAGCTGGTATTGGCTCTATCTTTGCACAAACTCAGAGCTACAGCAAACCACACCGTGGCAGCTGAAGGCTACAGACTGACATGAATTCATGTCCTAAATTCCTCTTTGAGAGCTAAGACCTCTCACCTTTGGCAGAAAGAGCCTCCAGCCTGATAATCCCAACTGTTTAACTGTTAAGATTGCAAAAGGCCCTCGCATCAGTCCAAGTTTCACACAAATTAGGAGCTCTTCTCTGTAATTCTCCCCATTCCTAAGCAAGGGAAATGCAGTGGCAGACCTCCCACGGAGCTTCTCTCCCCAACCACCATTCAGGTTGCTTTGCTTCTGTTTGTCCATGGATGACCTAATCTTTGCAGAGGTCAATGCCTGGAAAAATTATTGGAGCCATTCTTGTTTGGATAAAGAAGAGTTTCTGTCCAATCCTGTCTGTTTAATTCAGAGCAGCACTAAGAGCTCATTATTTAATGTGAAAGTATTGTCATGCTCTGTTTCAATGCATACAGGAAGGGCAGATTTAAAAATAGCCCCCTTGTTTCCTGAGCAGAGAAGGAAGATATAACCAAGATTTACTGTCTGTTTAGCTCACTGTACCTTCACTTTGCTCTTTGCATTTTCTTGTCAGATAAATGTGCATGCTTGCAGGCTGCACGGTTAAATCAGTGCAATGCTATTTCACATTACCGACCAAATAGCAAGATTTCTTTTTAAACAGATTTTTATATTATCCATACGCCAAACAGTATTCATGTATTTAAAGACAGACACGTGTACATTGCACGTGTTCTCACAAGTGCTGTGTTACATTCTTCAAGTACACAGAAAAGGTGAGAAGACCTAGAGATGAGTTTAAACCAGAACCCGTCTGTGATTACAGCATTTCTTGTTGCTGCAGTGCCTTGGTGGATCCCTCCTTCCTCATGTGCCCCAAACAACACAGGTTAGGAGAGAAGAGGGAGCTGGAAGACAAGGGCATGCCTGGCTAGGCTCTTGGATATACAAAAAGTCACATCTCCACCTTAAGCAATTAATACAGCATTCACAAAGCACCACTATCACTATGTGGATGCTGATGGCCAAAAAACTCTGCTGAGTGTCTGCCCACCTGGCAAAGCCCCTTAACTAGTTAGCCCAGAGAATATTCCTCATACACAAAAAGGTCTCCACCCACTCTGCGCAGGAAAGCATGGATCACACAAACTAGACCCTGAAGTGATGACACCCAAGGCCATACAGCACCCTGATCCTGCTGCTAGCAAGCTTGTCTTTGGAATTTCCTTCTCGGCTTTGACTCAGAGAACGCCTCTCAATGGGGCTGCTTAAATCTGGCAGGGCGAACTGCAGCCAGAGCCAGTTCCTCTTCTTAGAGGCAAAGAAATGCCAAGGCTGCCTCACCGGGCTAGATGTTCTTTGCTTCCAGCCATACACACGACTCTGTTACCTTATCCTGCATGGATTCTCCATGCAGAACTGGTGTCCTCTTCTTCAAACACTGCCAGAAAAGCTAAGATGCTCTCAGAAGAGTTTTACAACACAAATACGTTCAAAAGAGATATTGCAAAAGACAGACCACAACCAGTATAGAAAGTCACTGTTTGCACTGGTAGAACTGCATGTTTTCAAGAATCTATAGAAAATGCTTTTGCTGTCTTGTTTATGGAAGCCCGCTGGAAAGAAAACAGATATTAGGCTTAACTTGTAGTTGAGACTCCTCTGCTCTTTTACTACAATTCATAAGGTGACACGGAATATCTGCTAAAAAGCCGCTAAACTTCATAGGCCTTGGTGCTATTGCTGACAGAGGCTGATGCAAACAGGGAAAGAGGAAGGCAGAGCACTGCAGTCACTCAGAAGCAGAACAGTGTTTCATGTGTTTTCAAAAGTGAAGCCAAGCTTTAATCCCATTTCATAAAGAAAAGATTACTAAACCAAGAAAAGCCTCAAGAGAGATGACTCATATCCCACTCAAAGCCTCACTTCCCAGGTGCCTCTCAGGAATATCATTTCACTTTGGGAACTGGAATAAAAAAATCCTGCAGTGGTAGCTGCAGATTGAAGTACACTAAAGTACCCAAGAAGCTCCAAGCCCATCAGGACACCACTTGTCCCCAGTGCTCTCACAGGAATTTGAGCTATGAACAGAGGCTGCTGAGGCAGCTCTGCCCAGCCACATATCTCAGAAGCACGACACAATCCTCCTAAATACAGACTGGGAACATGTGTGTTGGCTTTCTGGGCTGTTCTGCAACTCATGGTAAGAGAGTTTACAACAGATGGATAAACAGATAGATCTTCCCTCTTTTGAGGCTTACCCACACTAGGGCCGGTTGTGCCAGCCTTATGCATTAGGAGCTACTTCAGTGAGTGAATCTGACCCGAATCCCCCTTCCAAGCAAAAGTTGCTGGTATTTGTTTTATCTGGGCTATGAGAGAGGCTCTGAAGAGCTCTAATTCACATGAGACATGCCGAGTCTTTCCAAGCACGAACAGGCTGAACTCTATGAAAAATATCCTGCAGGGAACAAAAATCATGAGTGTTAAGAAAGAATAGATGGAATAGGTGCAACTCACAACACATTTACCCTCCCATGGAAAGTAGAGAAATACAGGACAGTAGCTGTGTAGCACCCCACTCTCTGAAGTGGTAATGGAAGACACGCAGCTATATTGAAACTCCAGTAGCAAAAATGCACAAGTACCAAACTTGTCCTCTCATAACATCCCCATGATGAAGCATCACAGTATGGTCATGTCTGAGACTTTCTTTAGCCGTGATTAGTAGGGTGGTGCCCCAGCACTAATGCACTTAGCTCAAGATTTATTCATTTTTCTGCAAATCATTAAACAAAGTTTTGTGAAGTTGTGACACTAAGGATGGGTTTATTGCAACACCAAAGAAATGCACTGCTACAGAACTTCTTTTCTGCACAGTGTTAGAGAAACTTGACTTTAGTCTGTTACCACAGTGTATCCTGGGGCAGTTTGACTCTCCTAGAGCTACTCAGTCAACACCCAGCCTTGCTGCAGCATGCATGTCCTGTTACTTAGCACGCAGCTTGCTACCAACCTGTTCAAAGAACTGCATACACTCCAAGCCCTGCCCAGCTGGGTAACAGGAGGGTTAATGTCTGCGGCTGGTGGCCCAGGGCACCTCAGCTCTGGGCCCCAGCTCAGCATGGGAACCTGGCTGGAAAACACTGGCCCAAATTTAATGATAGCATTATGAATGGCGCTGTGTAACATTATTATTACAGGCTCCCTCTTCCTGCACTGGACTGCTTGCTAAGAGCAGTTAAATTCCAGCTGCTTTTCAAATCTCAAATCTAAATGCTTGGCAGCTTTCCATGTCCTACGCTGCCACAAAGAACACGCTTAACCCTTCAGAGGCCAGCTCGCAGTCTGGGGAGCTGTCATCTCCACCCTGCAGAAGGGCCAGTGAGGCTTAGCCTAGCTCTGAGGAAGAGCTGGAAAGCACAGGCACCCAGAGCAGGTCCACAGCTCAACACAGGAGCCCTGGTGGTGTGAGGGGCCAGTGCAGAAGCCACTGTGACACTGACACAGGCCCAGGACCTCTCACTGGGCCCTGAGGAATCTCTTACTCCTCAGCCAGTTCAAACGCGGCTCAGCATTTTCATAATCCACTTCTACCCAGTGATAACTTTAATGCTTGTCTCCTCGATCAAGTTATTTCTGCTTTCAGATTTCAGCCTTCTGTTAATCATGATAATCAGTGGCCAAAACACTCCCTCTTCAGTGGCACTGGGGGGCTGCTCCATGCTATGCTCTGTGCCACTCACATCTACAGCACACCAGTGCTAAGTCGGCCTTGTCAGAAATGTCCACAGACCACATACTTCCAATAATCCAAAGCACAAGCTTCTCCTGTTAATTAAAGCCTTCCCTCCTCTATTACAAGACCTGTAGGAGGCTTGTTTATGTTCTTGCTCATGACTCTTACTCTAGTATTAAAGGCCTGCTTTAGAGTTTCCATTAACTGTTCCCAGCAGTGACACTCTATTGGGCAGATTCATACCAGCACGCTGCAGCATCATGCCAGAAGTCTATGAGACTGGATTCTACAGATCTGTCAGACTTGAAACAATTCACAATTAAAATAACATTAACAAAATGTTGAAGTTAATTCAGCTGTCAAAAAACTAGAGGATCCCTACCGTCTTAATTTGGCCATAGTTAATTTATATGTAAAGTATGAGATAAAACTTTTGGCTACGTTTGTACTCCCAATATTAGTGGCCTACTTTCACAGTGCCACACCTCCTGGATGTGCAAAGTGCTTACTTCACGCTACCTTATCCCACTGAGATACAATCACCTCACAACCACTAGCTCAGAGCTCCACCACTGCTTCAAGCAGTTTTAATGAAGTAAATTCCAAAGGAGTTATTCATCTAAATTAACGATACCACTTTATATGCAGCAAAGGTAATATGAAAGATTTTGCTCACGTGTGGATTATGGAAGCGGCACTCCTTTATACAGAACACAACAAAATAAAGGAAGATGCGGTAATATAGAATACCTATAGAGGCCTTAAGGACGATGTGTGAAGTATGTGGGTTACCACTTGCCCTCGGAAGCAGCAGCCCTGCCCCTGCTCTCTGGGGCAGTCAGAAGCACTCAAGCATTCAGCAGCATTAGGGAGCTGTGCCACTGATGGATACAGAAAGCTTTATACTGCAGTTCTGGATAAAAGCCTTTTCTTAACCCTTCTTTTTCCCATGCAGCATGTTCTAATGGCACAGTCCCATGGGGCTTTGGTCATGGTCGTCATCTGGCCTCAGGATCGCTCAAAATTCCCAGATCAAAGTGTCCAGGCACAAGGACTACACTGATTTCTACAGTGCATTTTTCTTGTTTGTTTGTTTTGTTTTTTTAACCACGGTCAGAACTTCTGGCAAGGGAAGGACCAGATGAACACAGACAAAAGCAAGGGTGACACTGAGGGACATCAGCATATATATAACTTTCACTGCTACTGCATCGCAGCCTGCATTTTTGATTTCCAAGTGATGAACTGTGAGTTAGCAGCAGCAGGACACAGGCAGCTCAGATATTCTTCCAGCAGTCTTGTTTACCGCTTAGCAGGGCAGACTTCAATAACATTCAGATGACTTCATACAATTACTTCATGTGACTAAATTACGAAGTCTCCATCCCTTTTCACAGTTGAACTTCAAACAGCGTGTCACAGCTAGCTTGTATTTTACAGAAGTAAACACATGTGGGGACACAGCAATTGGATCTTCAAACAACGAATAAGTGCTGTTTCCAGAGATTTCTTTCGTCCCTCTCAGCTGTTATCTTACAGCTACAGGAGGCGTCAAAAAGCCCGAAGCACCATCAGGGTGGTCATTCTGAATGTACTTAAGCCACAGCAGCCTCCTCCCTGCAGGACACACTTTGGATGGACCAGCAGAATACAGCATGTTTTATCCCTGTAATTGGCAAGACACTGTTTGGCCTATAACCAACTCACAAACTCTGGCACTCTGTGCCAGTTATATGGTCACTGACCTATAATCAACCTTTGACCACGCAAGAGTGATACTCTGCTCTTTCTATAAAAATAATTATTTTCCTAATAAATGTTTTGATAAATCACCCTAAAACTATACCTCATAAAAATCTACAGTTATGCTAACTGTGAGAGTCCCTTTGTGACGAAGAAAGCTCAGCTCTTTGACCCCTCCCATGAGAGCTTTTGTCAACTTAAATGGCTGAGATCAAATAGCTTTTTCAGAATAACCACCAGAATGTACTGTCATAAGACACAAAAAGCACACATTTCCATTCTTCTTTACTAGATTCTCTACTTAAAGGCAAAACACCATGACAGCAGAAGTGGTGGCATCCCATTCTTAGAAGCAGATGCCTGTGCCTGTGCTGACACTGCCAATTTTATTGCTAGTAACTCATAAACTGACCCAACAAATACCACTCCTGAAGCTACTGTCTGTTTTCACATTGGCCACATAACTACAACGGTATGATCTTCCTCGGCTATTCTCAAAAACTAGATCCAAACCACTAATTCAACATGTTGAAATCGGTCTTTTTTTTTCAGTTCCTGCAGCTGGGATAACGGAAATCCAAGGATACCTCTCCTGCTTTCAGACCTAAGCTACCCCACACACAGAAGCAGATTGGATTTCAGTGCTTGGGACTCCTCAGTAGCTGGTAGCTCAGTTCAGTATTTCTCCTTCAGACATGGCTACATCAGAAACAGCTCAGATCAGTACGGGTCTGACACACAGAGGGCAGGCAGCTTTGAGTCAAGGCCAATGCTAACTGTCCCGTGTTTCTCTTGCTTGCTCTTTCAAAACAGCAGAAGACAGCTCCCTGCAGGCACAAAAGCTAACAAGTAGGGGTTAATGAGGTAGCTACATTTACCAGTGAAATAGAAGAAGAGAAAATTAGTTGATGCTGCTTAAAAATCTGTCCCCCCCTTTATCTACAAATGACTTACTGGGCACAGATGGGGAGCTGAGAGGTACATGTGATGCATTACCACGCTAAGGTTATTTCACCTAAGGAAAGGTCAAAAAGGCGCACCAGTAAAGTACATCCAAACTAAACTTGAAAACCAGAACACAAGGTAAAAAAGGAACAGATACATTTGTCAGGGCAGCAGGAGTACAGCATGCTATTTACAATACTGCAGGCACACTCCCTGGTCAGTGCTTTATGCCTCTGCCTGAACCACGTTTTCTCACAAGCCATGTTCTTAAAACCAACTGTATGTGACTTATAAATCCCGCCTCAATTCATCAGCTGCAAAACTACCAGATGAAACCAAGGATTTTTTTTTTTCCCCCGAGCACACTACAGTACTGTTTGGAGGTACACAGTCATAAGAGCTCATTCCTTTTTATCAGAAAAAGCCAATCTGACCCAAACAAATCTCGCTTGGAAATACTGCCAAAAGTCACCTGCTTTAATGGAAGCAGTGCCACAGAAGCACAGGCAAAACAAAGCAACCTCCCTGCTTCTGCACCCTAAAATGATGCTGCCATCAAACCCCCGCAGAAATTTTCACTCTCCATGGAAAAAAGAACAAGCTTCTTTAATTAATGTTTTGTTAAGCAACTTCAAGCCATTGTTTCACTGATTAGAGCACTTCCAGCTACTCCTTTAATTGTGCTTATTGATTTTTGATCTGCTAGGAGATTACAGCTGTGTACACCAGACTTTTTCCCTCCACTGCTGCTGGCCCAAAGCCTGGGGCAAACCCAAGGTCGTAATGAAGGTCATGAGGAGCCACGACAGCAGAGAAGGGCTCAGCCTGCTATTACTGCAGCGCTGATGGGCACGGAGCAATTTAATTATAATACAACAATGAGGAGATCCCCGGCAAGCCTGCTTCCAGGTTAATTCCCAAACAATAGACTGTGCTGGAATCTGAACTGCCAATTGAAACTGAAAAGCATATCTACACAGTTATGTAGTGTCAGAAGAACAAGAACCTGTGTTAATGTTTCTTTAAAGCTTGAAATTGGAAGACATACAGTGCTCAAAAGGAGCCTTCCAACTCCTGATTTTCAGCATCAATTCCTCTCGGAGTCTCCAGGCAGCAGCCATTACAGCAAGAGAAACACTGCTGTTAACATCCTTCTGCTGAATATATCAGTGGGCAACAACAATAGCAGAATCACGAGCAGATGCCTCCTTGAATACGTGCAAAGCACATCAACTGGATTTCCACAATTCCTCTTCTCTAGAATGGATTTTTATTCTGTTTCAAATGGATAAAAAATGACACGCATAACTACTTTTTAATAAAAAACGCTGAATTCTCATTATTATTTTTTAATAAAAGAGGAATCTGTCAGTATAAAAATCAACATCAATGAAAATCACAAGGTGGGAAGAGAACAGCTGCCACCTGAAGCCACACGCAGTGTGCTGGGCCAACGCACAGCAGTGTGCTGCTCTCATGCTGCTAGCACTGCACTGACCTTCCTGCATGGGACAAGACAGGCAATGGCTGCGCTCACCTGCTCAAACACCTCTGCCCGGGCTCCAGCCATGGAAAAAAAGAGGATGGATAAAAACACAAAACAAATAGAAAAAAAAAAAAAAAA
>PPHD01004092.1:0-16577 GCA_002909625.1 Bambusicola thoracicus | reverse complement strand
AAAAAAAAAAAAAAAAATCACACTGTGACCCTTTGAATTCTTTCAGTACATGAAAGGATAAGAAATCCAGTCCTGCACACTACATTTCATACATTTGAGGTGCTCCAAGGAAGCATCACCACTTTGCTTTTAGAAATGGAGCTTTACCTACTTGCAAACAGCTACTTTTACACTTGGAGCACGCTCAGCTGATTTCCAGCTACACGTCTCACATCACAGTTAACCCTTTAGGTATGTTTTAGCATTATTTAAATGGGCATCTGTATTCACAGTTCTAAAAAACAGTAATAAATCAAAGAATGCCATCTATACATACATTATTTAGAGCATTATATCTGGGCTCAAAAGGGACCTAAAACTCACAGTTGCGAAGTCAGCTCTGCAAGAGGGAGGCAGTGCCATGTGCATAACAGGGCCAGAGAACTGCATTGCATAAACTATCCTTCATTTGACACACATGTTGTTAATGACTAATTGCAAAAAGACAGCATATAATGCAAGAAAATAAAAGACAAGTACATTTCTTCAATGTCAATTTCAGAAAAATACTTTGTTTTATATCCTTGAAGGAATAAAATCCTACATATGTTACTGAGAACTCGTATTTTTTTAAAGATGCTATTTAGTGCACTGACATTACTTGTCACATCAGCTGTTTTTCATACCTAATGCAGACAAACACACAAAAACCGTATTTCCTTATTCAGTTTACATAATCATAACACATTTGCTTCCCTGGGAAAGAACTGCTCATTTATTTTTCATCTTCTGCATACTCGGGCATGGCTGCCTCATGATTTAACAACCAAATCAGTCAGCTATGGAATCTTTTTTGGTGCCACTAAAATAGAGGAGGCATGAAAGATCCAGAAGGCATGGCAATTAGCAATTGCTCAGAAGCAATTACTCCTTCCAGAGACTCTTCCAGGCCACAGGAGCTGCTGAGCTAGCTAATAACAGCAGTAGAACTCATCATCTGTAACCACCCTGCTGACCTGTCTCAACAGATCGCTCCCCAGAAAGTGTCAAAACCACTTGTGTCTGCTCCAGCAATTCCAGGTGCACCACACGTCACCCCAAAGCCAACTGGCTTTTTGAGAGTGTCCTGAGTAGACCCGAGAGGAATGACAGTATCTCAAATGTACTTCCAAAGGACAGATCCATCTATAAATAATCTCTACAACAAGATGGAGAAGAGCCATAGTTTTTCTTTCCTATGTAGTCAGAAAAACTGAAGGAAGGGATTTCCACTCTATCTCTGTGGTATAAAACAGTAGGTCATATTCCACTTTCAGCCCAGCACTTTCTTGGTATTGAGCTACAAAAGCACTCTTTGCAGCAGAAGATGCACAGAATTTCTTTGGACTAGCATCAACGTGAAGCTTAGCTAGAGCTAAGTATGGCCACAAGGACTAGGGAAAACCACAGTGTTCACCCTGCTCACTCTAAGCTCACTAGCTTAGAAGAGTCATGATGTTCGTATCAATTTTTCCCACAGAATATTTCCAGATTAGTTTGCTATTACATCTATAAATCGCCACAGAAGACTTGTGTGTATCCTCCCCAATATCACTGGAACACAACTATTTGGACTTCTGTCACTTTTCAATGCACTGTACTAAAGAAAAGCCACGTCCCTCAGGATTGCCACGCTGACTTGGCTTTTTTGCAGACCAGGAGAACCCTGGCATCTCTGTTCACACACCTCGTCTCATTGCTTAAAGCAAGTCGTTAGAAGAAAACTCAAACCAAAATTCAATGTACGAATAGGCATCTTAAAAGGAGCACATATGGTCAGTTGGCTCAGATGTTTTCATTCTCACACTGAAGTTTTCATGCTCTTTGGTCCTTCTCCTCTCCTCAGCTCCACCACAATTTATTAGCAACAGAATACACAGCTGGGATTTAAAAAAGGGAAGGCAATATGAAAGAACACGTTGAGATAACAAAGCCATATGCAGTCACTGGTTGTCAAAGTCACCCACAGAGAAACCTATAACTGCAGGGGTTATTATGTATCACAAAAAAACTTTTTTTTTTAAATTGAGTTCAGTTTCAAAGCTTATAATCAATCACAGTGCTGATCATCATCACCCATCTATATTCAAGTAACTAAACAAATCTTTCCCATCTCAGCAGAAGAAAGCTTAAAAAGTGTGTAATGTGTGAGCACACGAGGCTGAGTGGGTGAGGCGGAAGGACAAAGCGCAAGAAGGAACACTAAAAACAGCTCATCCAAGGGTTGTGTAAAGGAAAACGCAGTTCCAAGCAGATATGTCTGAGTAGCTGAAACAATACAGTATCCAGAAGGAAAAATCACCTCCAACTGCAGTGACTCGCCAAGCTAGACCAAAATCTGCTGATCAGCATGCTCAGAGCAGCACTCTGTATCCATTACGGACGTAACACCACCTCTGGGATGAGAAGCTTTTAAGCTCTTCATGGAAGTTAGGAAATAAAGACATGAGTTGTGTGTGCCTGCAGCAACTGGTTGCTTGCCTAAACAGAGCACGTGGATTGGTTCCAGTTCTATTATCCCACAGCCAGGACCCACAAAATTAAAGTAGATCTAGACTGGCTTGTTTGAAGACCTATGACGCTCCACCTCCAGATCCCCAGCCCCCAAATCTACTTCTCTGTTGCATTCCAATTACAACTGAAACCCTCAAAACCCCACAAAAGTAACCTACACTTTCCAGAAGGACTAAGCATAAGATTCTTGATTTCCTCATGAATTTCACTACCAAATATTATCCATGTATTTGTAACTATCCTCTAAAGAAGTAAAATCACTTTTAATTTTCAATTTCACCATGTGAAAAACATCAAGATTAAGATGTGGGCTCTTAGATAACTTTCTCTTCTGGCAGAAAAACCTACAGCTGATTGTCCCAGGGCCAGGAGAGACTAGCACAAAGTGCTTCAAAGGAAGGTGCAAAGAAATCTGAAGAGTAATAACTGTGGATTGTTTACCACATGCATTTGTGGTTTACAGTCTATGTAACTCTTACTCATTCTATGTTTAAGCAATGATTTGAGCTCTTGAAACAATCTCTTCCTCTATCAGTACCACTGGTAGTCCTGTTGAGCTATAGATTTTGTAAGCAATTATGTTGTTCAATCAACATCTCAATTATTATTTCTCATCAGAAACAGGCAATGTAAATCCTAAAGCAATAAAAAGTGAAGGATACCTTGAGAAAATAAATTAATCACCCTGTGAAAAAGTAAAAAACATAATTTTCGTGAGGGCAAACACAGTATAAAACTTTACCACTACTCCTGTGGAGTTCAGCACCATGTTATGCTTCCACATCCTTCTAAGTTAAGTGGAAAAGCAACGGACAGAAGAAGCTATGCCCCAAATATTTTTCTACAAGAAATTCTGTATGGAGAGCTGGGCAGAAAAAGTACATGCCAAGTTTCTCTGTGCTTGGCCTACACAGGTTCCTCTACCTTCTAAGGCAGTAGCTCTCTGATTGAGGGTACCAGTGTGCAGAAGGCACAGTGCTACGGTGGCTGGGACACATAGCCACATTGCTGCCAAATGACCTGGAACACAATCCAGAGGTTCTTGCAGAACAAGGAGTTATCTGAACGAGGCAAAGGGAATTTGTACTAGCTCAGAACTGCTGTGGCTGTGACAAGCATAGCACCAGAAATCTGAATTTACCATATTGCTGAATTAATGGCTTTGGCCGAAATTGATGCCTTGCTGAAATCTCAGGGGAGGCAATCCATTTTGTCAGTGTGAAGCAGGTACTGATCAACTCAACAATCTTCCTCATTTTGCTTAGACAGAATAAGAAAACACAACCCCAATACCAACTGTGGTGCACATTTTTCACCTTCACTTACCTCTTTCAGTTCCTGTGCAACAGAATTAAGGCGTTCATTTTCAGACTGGGTGTTGGCAAGGACATTTCTGAGCTGCTTCAGTTCTGTCTGCAGCTCCATAACCTTCTTCATGTAGTACTCTTCCTTGGTAGCTGACTCCTGAATCAAGGTCTCCTCTCTGCTCTCTCCATCTGCTGCTACCTTCTTGTGATTTGTATGGGCCTGCCCAAAAGCCTAGGACATAAGGAAAGTCTTCTGTTAGTAAAACTAGAACTTTGCATAAATAGTTTCCTCTTTAAATAGCTGGAACTATTTACCCCATGTTTCTCTTATATAAGACAATGCAACAATTTCCCTACACTCCGCTCTTCTAGGATTAGACACTTAAATGCTATCAAGTGGCTAACACAGAGCTCTGGAAAGTAACGTGCAGCACCCAAACAATGGTTTACGATGTACAGAATTCTCACTTAAGTAAACTTCACAAAACTCTTGTAGGAGAGAACAACCATTTACAGAGGTTAAGTCCGAGGTTAAAGCAAGACTTTGGTTTTCTGCAAGACAGTGGTGAGATAATCAAAAAGTTCTGCATGTGTGTATTCTGTATAGTTGGGTCAGACTCACTTCTACAAAGATAACCACTGACAACAGTCTGTTCCTTTCCACAGACAGGGAGCACATCTACCCTATCTGATGCAGCTACAGCAAAGAAACCTACCACCATCCTCAGTTGTTCACCACTGGAGATGACCACCCCCTCAAACCTGCTAACACACTGATTTCAGTCAGCAGTCAGCCAGGCTAGCAGACTGCTGCGTAACCAGGTTAAGCTAACCTGGGTCAGCCTGGATGAAGTAGGTCAGTGTGTGCTCACCCTGCCAGCTCTGCTCACTGCGCTCAGAGCTTTTATCCCTAGCACTGTGCCAGTGAAGGGACTTAGAGGTGGGTCAGAGATCTAGCCTCTTCAGAAAGGCATGCATCCTTTCAGATACGACTTGTTTTGTGTGTGTGTTTGGTTTGTTTGTGTTTTTGGTGTCTTTTTTTTTTTAAGCCTGACTGATTCTTGGGATTCATTTTGTTTGAAACTCTACCAGGCAATACTCCACCAGCACTGAACACACAAACAGCTTGTACAGATGGACGCCCGTCCACTGGGCTACAGCATTTAAGAACTGCCATCAGTGGCTTTCACTAATAAATGTTACAAAGCAAAGAGTTTAACATTTCAAGTACATATATACATGTAACAGTTTGCCTGGCAGACAGATCAAAGTCAATGAGACTAATGAACGACATCTTAATGCTGCAGCATACGTGTGTAGCACAAGCCAACCCAAGACGCATATGGAGCCTTCAGGCATCACAGTATCTTTCAGGATGCTGCTGTCCATACAGGAGGTTTTCATGGCCACCATTAACACTGGGCATTAAGCCAGGTCAAGGACAGATCAGCATCTCCTAAAACTACTTGTTAATCACGCGTTACATTTTCAGTTAATCATATTTTGCTAGCTCTTCAGAAATACGCTGAGAATGCACCTAAAAAAAATCTGCTTTGAACAGAAGCAGATTTCAGCGCTTCATTACTTCCATGTATTAGACCAGATGCATTAATGGTAATTACTGAATAGTCCAAAGCTGAAACAGATGATCAAGCACACTGGCTGTGCTTACAGTTAGAGACACCTATACAGTGCTCCTATCAGACAGAATTTTATTTCAGGTAAGCAAATCAGAGAAACAGGAGACAAATACCCACTGAAGAAATTGTATAGTCAGATTCACTGAGATGACCCAGGGGAAATTAAAAAGCGTCACATTTCAGACAGAAAGTAAAGCACCATCTGTGCAAGTCCTTGTCAAATGAGTTTCAGCAAAGCAGCTTAAAAGCCTAATACCTAAGATCTCCATAAATGTTAAAGGGATAGCAGAAACATGCAAGCTCCTCTTCAAACACGCTATCAATTTCCCATAAAGAATTAATGTTCATTTTCTACAGACATACACTTATTTCAAACCTATGAGACAGAGAAAGGGACTCTGAGCATCCATTTGCCTGATGAAGTGGCATCATTTTCTTGTGGGTGGAGTGCCACAGCAGAGCACTGGCAGGTTCAGGGTACTCAAAGGCACATCTGATCAGCCAGACGGCACAGCCTCTGAGCATGATTCCACCAAGTAACTGTGCAATTCCTCTAGAGAAGACAAATTCTTGAGAATAATGACTAATTTACTCTTACAACTTTTGATGCAGATCCTAAGCCTTGGTCTCTCTAACAGCTGAAGAGGATTTCGTCATTATGCAGAAGCCACTGCTGCCAGTGACTGTTTGAACACAGAAACTGGAATGGCAGATGAGATTTTTATTTAATCCAATATCCTGTCTCCTATAAAGGCTCGTTCCAGATGCTTCAGAAAAAGGTGCAAGAAACCCTGTAATCTCACAGAGTTGGTTAAGCCTTGAATCTCACAGAGTTGCCTTAAGCCTTGAAGCAGAAGGTTTAATGGAAGTTTGGTATAACTATTAACATTTAGTTATGTTTGTAAAACATGTCTTCATGCGTTGTTGGTTCCTAACATCCTACAGCAGTAAGATCTGTATATTAAAACCATACTCTAACAAGACAGGGTTTTTTTGTCATTGACAAGTTTGTCACGTTGCAGTAAAAGACAACATCTTTTTGCATTGGGACCTGAGGGTACGTTGTTCTTCTGCGATGCTTCCATCTATTCCCCAGTGAAGCTGAGGTGAAGTTCAGTGAGCTATCATAACTTTCATGTTTAAGAGATTTTCCATGCTGGTTGGACTCCCATTTTAGAAAGTGCCTTTTATTATGGCTTGTCCTGAATGAGAAGACTACCTGAACCAAGTGGGAACTGCCGATGCCAACTTGCCTTCACCAACTGCAGAAATATGCCCAGCCGATGACCGCTGTGGCAATGCTGCAATGTATGAGACAGAGAAATATCAAATTCATGCAGAAGGCTCAGGGATCACCCCTGCCAAAGGATGTCAGTACTCTTTGAGGGCCGCCGTTATTCCCACACAAGGTAGTTATTTGCTGTCATGCAGGAAGCCTGTGCTGTCAAGTTGCACAAGTTCGCAGGCACCTTTGTTACAGCTGTGGCCAGCAGAGCAGGCAGCCTGGAACAACTCCATCTGAGTAGATTTATAAAGGAACAATTCAAAACCACCACCCTCTTAACCATGCTTCATTATCTCTCCTGTATGTACTTCGAAACAACCCAACACACTCACGTTACCAGCCATTTTCATAATTGTAACAGCCTGAGCGGAACAGGAAATTTAACCTTAGCAAAATTGTCCAAAATTACAAGGCAATGCAATTACCTCCCATGGCTACAGTCCAGGTCTGTTTAAAATCAAGTTATTAAAAGGCAAACTGACTTAACACGAAGCCTATAAACCTTCACATACCCAGAGGTCCTGCATCTGCCCAGCTCCTTTTGCTTTGTTTTAGGATAACAGAAAACAAAGAAATGCAGTTCTTGTCTCTTTACCAGACTTCTGTAAGCCCTCTCCAATCAGAGAGAAATACCCCTCACTTCACAACCACACTTTGTGTCACTGCTTTTTGGCTGTGCAGACATTTGTGAACAACTGTCTTGAAGGATGAAGTACAGGAGGAGTAACATGTCACTAAAAACCTCTGCTGAACACCTGAAGAACTCACGGAGGATTGCAGCCATTGCCATTGAGCCAGACTGATGCGCTCATTTCAGAAAAACAAGATCAAATATCCCATCATTTTTATTGTTCTGCTGCTCTCTTTTGTATATGTTTTAATAAAAAGCATTAGAAAATGAGTTTTGTTGCTTTAAATACATTAAGTATAGCCTATATTGAAGGAGGGCTGCTCCAAAAGTAATGCCTCCTATTTTCTGATGCCGGTGGGATGGCAGTAGAGATTGAACCTTCCCACCAATATATTGCTACATCTACCTAGGTATATCTGGCCCAAGATAATTCCTCTTGAATCAGCATGGCCCAGGCAAGCCAAAAGGTTGGACATCAATGCCTTAAGGTGTGTATCACTACTCATCTCTGGATGAACACAAAATACAGCCCAGCTGAGGTGCTCTCAGTCACGCCCACAGGGCAGCAAGGAGCACATGCTGAATCCTTAGAAATGCACTGATTTATTCAGATGGGCAGAATGGGACTAGATAGTAAGACAGCTCCTAGTAATGCACTGCTGAAGCTGTGGATCAATAAAATCCTGTCAAGCTGTCTCTTGTGAAGCTGCCATGCCTCAACAGTGACATGCACATGCGTGGTCCTTCAGCCTTGCTTTCCCCAGGCACCCCAGGGAACGCTGCCCAAAGGCTAATTAGGGCAGCACTGAAGCAACTGGGAGTTTTACTGTAATGAGCTGATGAAGGTGTACCAAAATAACTACCATCGATTGAAATGCTATTAAATCAAATCTCATGTTTGTCAGCATTACTTACATCAGTAGACTCAAGGCAATTAGAAGACATTCACTACGACATTCTTAAATAGCTTAGAAGAGCTAATTGTTAAAAATTGAGGAGACTGCTGCAAATTTAATCTTCAGTTAACAATGCCTTTAAACTCAAGGACTCAAAACACTCCACAGTATTTACAAATGGGAAAAAGAATTTGGATAGCAAACATATGAGGCAGACTCACCCTGAAAAACTCAGATGTTATATACAGCAACCCAACCCAGATCAGCTCAAATGAAGCACTGGATCAAAATCCACTTAAATTGGGTTTAAAGAACCAATTCCAAAAGACACACAGTAAGAGATGAAGGTACATCTCAATTTAACCATTACACGTTTGTCGTTATATTTTGTGGAGGCAAAGCTCTGAGAAGTATTCCTGATGCCTCAAAGATTAGGCCTACTAGCTAAGGTATGAGGTACTTCTTAAAAGGGCAGTAAGGTTTTCAACCAAACCTTTTTCAAAGGCTCTTTCATGCAGATACGTTCACTGATCACACAAAACATGAAGAATCTCTGAAACAAACTACTCAGAGAGCTCCAAATGCTGCGCTCCCCTCGCAACAGCCACTGTGATGCAGAATGTACAAAACCTGGTCTCAGTCATGCCCAAAATCCAAGCAAAACTCTGTTTTATGGAAATTCAGAACCGTGCTGCTTTGTTTACAGCTCAGATCTGTTAGTTCAGAGCTCTACTTAGCCAGAAGGGGGTCCTAAAGATCATTAAATTCAGCTACAGTATGCTTCCCTACTTTATGAGGCTTCCCGAACTACCCCACTGAAAACAAGATATTCACTGACTACCTGGAGCCTGGCTAGTTTAGCATACCAAATCTGAGAGCCAGAGCAAACCCTCAAATCACCTCAAAGCCACGACTGACTTCTGCTGTGAGGTACTGCCCCCAGAAGCCAGCCAAGTTCTGGCACTTCACACGGACTGGCTGGGGTTGGAAAGGACCGCAAGGATCATGAATCTCCAACCCCCCAGCCACAGGCAGGGCCACCAACCTTGACATCTAACACCAGATCAGGCTGCCTAGGGCCCCATCCAACCCAGCCCTGAACACCTCCAGGGACGGGGCATCCACAGCTTCTCTGGGCAGCTGTTCCAGCATCAGCTGCACAGTGACTGTTCCAGGCATTGGACACATCCATATGCTGCCTCTGCAGGCCCTGCACTTCATCTGCACCCATCTTCATCCACTACACAAGTCTAGGCATGTGCTGAACAAGTATGGGAAAGAGAAGAAAGCCTCAGAGCTGCTTTAAACAGATGTACTGCCAAGGGAAGAGTCACTGAAAAACCCCTGGAGATGTTACAGAGGAACAAACAGCAGAAGCAACACCTCCCTCAGTCAATGTGATGGGGAGTTTCCTGCGTGTAAGTGAGCACTCAAGAAGACTGAAAAAACAGAGATATCACAGTGAAGGAGCTTTGTAAGATAAACTGCACGCATTTATGTGTCATCATTGGTGTACTGAAGTATACTGAAACACTGCCAAGATAAAAAAAAAAGAGCTTATAAAAATACATGGTTTGAAGGATTAAGAAAAAAGGAGGAAAACATTAATGGGGCTCAGGGCTCCGTAATACAAATCAGCATCTGGATAGTATGTGTCATCCTTGTAACACGTGCAGCGTGACCACTTCAGACAAAGAAGTCCTTCTTCACATTTCTAACAAGCCAAAGAACTTGAATAAACAATTAAGTGCACAATGCAGAAAATATATTCTGTTAGTATAATTCTTCAGTCTGGAACACAAGTCAAAATGACCTTTTCTTTTAAAGAAAAATTTACCTTTTCCTTTGGTCAGAATACGTCACACCCTTTGATGAGCAGGACATAAATAGTTAAGAATTAACAAAATGGAAAATAGGCATATTCAAAACATCGCAAACAAAGCAGGCACACAGCTTGTTCTTTGAATACGAGGTTCTCAGCCTACAAAGGACTCCTCACAATGTAGCATAAGAAACTCCACATGTAACAGTGCATTGCTTTTAACACTTTTGAACAAATGCTAGGCAGAGATATTTTCGTCCTCTACGTGGCTCTAGCACCATGCTCAAGCTGCACCAGCCCTAGGGGGGAGCTGGAGACATCCCATCTCCTCTTGGGCACAGGAGCTCACGAGAGGAAGCTCTCAATTTCAAGCTAGCAGTTGATTCAGCTGGGATGTCCAAACCTCAGGCTCTAAAGGCAGGAAGATCTATGGGCGCCAAACTCCAATTCCTAAGACATGGCTTTGTGTAAGCAAGGAGCCCTGCATCCAAGTGAGAGAAGTATATCAAATGGTCCTTGCATCAGCCAGTCTCTCGACGCTGCTAAAATCAAAAGTCCATGCAAGACCTTGGACTTCAGAAATCAACACTGTTTACAAAGGCATGCTTAAGCAGACTATAGCTACAGAAAGCCTCCCAGTGGAAGGCTTTCTGAAGAAAGCTCAAGGTTTCCCCCAAATGGTTATAAATTCTTACCAAAGAAAATATCAAAACCTTACGAAACCCTCGAACAAGACTGATGGGATAGAAAGACCCCAAACCTTGGAGAAGGCATTCAGGTTTGACAATTACAGAGAGATATACTTTGTTTCCAGATTTCTATTTTTCAGCTCACTGAATCCAGCTGTGAGGAGAACCTGCTGCTATTGGGATTTTGCATACCAGAGTGTAACAAGGAGGCAAGCAAGAAAGCTCACTGCAGTACCAGAAGACCAACAACTGCCATCCAGCTCATCTTCTATCTGCCTATCCATCACAGACCTGGTTAGAACCTTGAAACTTTGCCTACAGAGATCCCAAATCATCTTACTGCTGCAGTAAATACAAGTTATATTTTTAAACCTTTTTGAATAGGCCAAGTTTCACCCCAAGCTTTCACTGAGAGCCACAGCTCTCCATGCCCATTTACAGTACGGCTGCCATGGGAGCAAGACCACCCAACCCACACAGCCCGGGCACCCCATGAGGATGGGTCAGGTGCCTCATTGTTGGTTTTCAAAAGAAAAACATAAAAAACCCAAGCCATTTCATAATCACACCACCCAGCCCCTGCAAGCTCCAGCTCGCTTCAGAGATGACAAAACTCTTTGAAAATGCTATTATTGCAGTTTTCAGAACTACATACTTGAGAGACTTAATTTCCTCCACCATAGAGCACATAAATCCAGAGGTGCCCAACCTTCCTTTGTTCCCAGAACTCCTCAGTACAAACCTTCTTCTTTGCTCTGTTGGTTACTTCGCTCTCTGGAGGGATGAGATTGTTTCACTCACATAAATACAGAGCCAGGACTGCAGACACAGTTACACGCTCTCTGGTTATCACAGGTTTCCAGCCAACATTAACGTTCAGTATATAAGCTTCAGGTAAGATCCACAGCATACAAATCATAACTCCCTTGCAGACGCTGCCTGCTTTTGATACTGAATTTTGCAGATGGTTCTCCATAAGCCTAGCATGATAGCAAAGGCTGCCAAAGACCAGTGGAAATCCTACCAGTTAGCTGTAACTGAAAAATGAAAATGGAAAAGGAAAATCAAAATGGCAAAGGAAAAGAAATGGTAGCCTCAAGTGAACGTTCAACCATCAGCCCTCCAACTAAAGAGTCAACGTGCTGGTAATATATTTGCAGTAGAGAAATTTACATTTTATATCCAGTTTGGAATGAAAGTGATGTGCATTTCTCAAGGAACTACAAATGGGCTTTTTTCAAAAGTCTAACAGGTAAGTGAAAATCAGCATCTCAAAAACATGAACAGTACAGTACAGCACAGTGTCACAGGGCACAGAACCCAGTCACCGAGATGAAAATACCAACATGACATTGCCCACTTTAGCACATCAAATATGGCAACATAAGCAAAGATGCACATATTTTGGAAAAGTTACTGACGTTCAGGCATTAACTTAAGATGGCCTCTAAGCATTAGGGGTTACTGTATTGTGACGGTAACATTATTCTGCACGTTCCTCGTGCCTTTTTTTCAGCCTCAACATGCTGGGTTAAACAGAGGACAGATCTGATCCATTGGGGCAATGCTTTGTTAGACAAAAGCAACAGATGATCCTTCATGACTCTGACACCACATACTACCACTGCACAGCTAAGTGTGAGAAATGCTTTAATCAAGCACCTACCATGCTGTAACAGCCCTGTGACAGTTGCAGCAGAAAGGGCACCATCTGCATGGCCGTCTCCTGCTCTGTTCCCTCTCCAGCCTCACTCTGACTTTGGGCTTTGGAGGACTTTCACTTGCATGGCACAGCTCTGCCATCCGAAGTGCAGACCGCAGCTTTTCTGACGAGTTGTGCATAAACCCATTTGCAATCTGAGTTCCAGCCTGGCTTGCAAATTTCTTCTGAAGAGCATTCCTCATCTGGAAAGCTGGCCAGGTCACAAACAAGCTAGAATTTCATTTGCAAGCACTTTGCAGATGGCACCAAGTAACTCTGGGATTCGCCTCCCCCAAACTGAAAATCCCATGTTTTCAAATTTTGCTCCCGGCAGCTTCATTTTAATTATCAATATCTATCTCATCAACATTAAACTAATCAGGATGTGTTAATATGCATCAGAAGAATAATTAGCACTAAAAGCCACTCCATTTTTTGTTCATGTTTCTGCACTGTCAGCTTCTGGGTTTAATTGCAAACTCTTAGCATCAATGCAGCATGTGATTTTTTCTTCTAATCAGATTCAAAATTAAAGATGCTTTCACACAGCTTCAATAAGCACTGCACATTTTTTGTAATAACAAATTCATTATAACCACAATGATCTGAAACAGCAATAGCAAAGTGTAAAGATAGTGCTCTAAAGAGCAAGTTTAATAAAAGGAGAAGTTATACTCCTCGGTGCAATGCATTCACATATTTTCATTTTAAATGTTCATGTAAGTGCTCATATGCATTCTTCAGCTAACAGACCAGCACCAGACCAACAGCTTCTCGGCAATGTCCTCTAATGGAAGTGCCAGACGTGTAACAGATGCCAAATTCCACAGTGACACAAGTGCTTTCGTGTGCTCCCATCCCACAAACACAGCACGCTGGGAGTAAACATAACCCTGTGCTCCCACCAACTCGGTCCCACTCGGTGCTTTCCTTCTCCATCTCCTCCTCTCACCACTGCATCCACACAAGCACTGTGTCCTCCCAGCTGCACCAAGGCCCACAGTGACAGCTGGTATGCAGCAGCTGAGCCTGGGACGGGACAAGGGCAGCACAGTCACTGCACAGCACCGCTCATCCTCATGCACCAGGCCACACGCAGCCCAGCCCCAGCACCACGGCATGTCTGACACTGCGGCACTGCCACGGTGCAACACAAACCCTATTGAGGGAAGCAAGAAAAGAAAAGGGGGGAATTTTTCTGACAATGGAGCTCTTTCACCTGGCTGATGGCAGCATTGGCACGATGGAGGGAACAGATGCCCTCTGAGATACAGGGGCCGTATGGCAGAGAAGAAGTGGGCTGTACAGCTTCCTTGCCCCAAGCCCACAGCCAAGTAGTGCCAGAGGCTGACCATCACAGCCAAGCAGTGGGCTCCTGCTCCTCCTGCCCGCTAGGTCAGCACGCAGCCCTTGGCATCACCAGACACACACCAGATTTAACAAGGTTTCAGTGCACGGAAGACCACAGTGCTCTCTCTCAAAGATTAGAGGGACATTCCATTGCTGATTTAGAGGGTTTTCTTTTTTAAATGTTAAAAACATACTGCAGCCTATATTTAGAATACCCTGATTTGGTGCACTGCTGGTAGGATGAAAAGCGTTGATGATAAAAAGCTTAATTTAGCCCGTCAGCTTAGTTAGCCAGACGCTTGCAGAGTTCTGAGGGCTAAATGCAGACACGGCTAAATCAATAGTTAAGCAGCAAATCTGCTGCACTGGACACAGCTGGGAAGGGGCTGTATAGCAACTTCATCACCCTCAATACATATTCCATTGATATGATCCACAAAATAAATGAACAATAAATAAATAAGCTTGAGGGATAAAACATGAGCCCAGAAAAGGCAGTGGAAATCGCTCAGAGCAATTTAGGACACACTTCATTGAAAACTATTAGCATTTGACTTCTTTTGTTCAAGCATAAATGCTCTTATGTGATTCAGTGCAGGATCCCTCTGAGGTGTGAATCAAGGGGTCGAAGCATGCCAAAGGAATTGCTCAAGCAGAGTTGGGCTTCAGGTGTGGAAACTGCTGAAGCAGCTAAGATTCGGTTTGCTTCTAAAGTGAATTCATGTGAAAAGGTGTTACCGTGACATCCCTTGAGTCAGGAGATTTATTCATGCTCACAAGACCCAGCACGAGGACCATCAGCGGCATTAGTTCCTCCTGACAGCCCTCCTTGCCCTCCCCACCCTGCCCTCGCAGATGGCAGCTCAGGCGTGCCAGAGCGCTGCTCCCAGCCCGTCCCTACGGCAAGGCCTGCAGCCTCAGCACCGAGTCAGCCCGGGAATGCCTCTCACCCATTTCAGTATTACCCTCCCAGCTCTTCACACAGCAATAAGGCTTGGACCAGAACTCAAAAGCAAACAACAAAATGTTACAATCGGGTCCACCTGAATGAGTAAAGGCAAAAAATACACAGCAAGAAGCAGAGAAGGCATGGTATTTTCATAGAACGTTCATTTCCAGTTACGGAAATTAAAGCTGACAGCTACCTGGAGAAACAAACAAACAAACACGGCGTGGAATTATAGCAAAAAACAGTGTGATAATTGCAGGGGGAAAAAAGCAAGGAAGGAAAGCATAACCTGGCTGTTTCGGCATGCAAAGAGTGTAAGAGCTAGATATCTTAGGCCTAGAAAATTGTGATTGAGGTAACAATAGGCAGACTTGAGACAAACCAAGCACGATCACCACTGCAAGCACTGCAGCACGCAGGAGGCTTCATTGCAAACGCAGTCCTGCAGACCGCACGTGACCTGCCTTGCACCACAAACAGATCTGCCTGCAAATGGGTCAGGCTGTCATGCATAATTCATAGTAGCTTCCCAGTGACTTGTTCAGATTAAACCAGACATTGGTAGCCATTCGCTCCACGCTATTAGAAAGCATTAAAAAATGATCACTGATTAGTGGCTCTGTGTCTTTCTATGCGTTACTTTTACCCGAGGGCTGCAATAGACTGTATTCAGAGCTACACTGAAATGGTAAGTAATGAAACACATTTATCAGAAAAGGCTTTTGGATTTCATACAAAGCCAGAGACTTCAGGAGTGTTAAGTGTCTCTGACACAGCAGAGGGGAAAAAATAACCACAGCTCATGTTAACAAATCCATGCTGGACTTCGGTAGCTCAGTTCTATTTCCTGAGCGAAGAGCTGCATGGCCAACATTTGGATGAGACTGCAGAAGGATCTCCATTTAGTGTGTTCATGTAACACCAGGTCATTCACACTGCACCCCAGACTGCTGCGGCTCTCTGAAGATGACAGAGCAAGTGAAGCGAGAGGCAATTTACTTCAACTTCCTATCTTGTACATAACATTTTTATGCTCTTTCACATCCTGGAAATCCTACTCTCACACAAAGGAACCAGTGTCACAGCCCATTTTTCATGGAGGAACCAGACACAAAGAGGTTAAAGAGCACAAACCCAAAGTCAGCCCAGTCTCCTGGTCACGCAGCTTTCAAAATCATTGCTATACCCCTCTGCTAGAAAATACCAACACTGAGAATTTACTCCAACTGCCAAACCTCATCACACAGTGTTATCTAAATATCCAGCCACGTTTGGTCACCACATCATTGAGCGTAGCACAGCACTCAAAGAGAGGTGATGTATAAGGTATCTGTGACAGAGTACCAAACAGCACTGCACAAAAGGAAATGAAAACACTTCAAAAAGATCTCAGAAGAAAAATACAGCAAAAGGATTCACTTGTGTGCTTTCTGCTGGGTATCATGTCCGAGCAGACAGAAGAGCAAGTAAAGGGCGAGAGGAGGATAAGAAGGGGAAGGGAAGGAAAAGACAATCTTCTGTTACATAAGTTGTCTTTAAAAGAGCTGAAAGTATTTAAAATCTTGCCACTTAAAATTCAGGCTTGGGGCTAAGGTGTCTGCACCGATACATATATGTATGTACATAGATATGTATATATATATACATATCTCTATATATGTGTATCTAAATATATGTATCCATATCAATATCAATCCCACTGTTTGCTTTTTGAGTCTTTTTCACCATAGTTGTTTACCAAATCTTATGCTGAAGAACAGATACTTACGTCAGG
>PPHD01004091.1:0-29486 GCA_002909625.1 Bambusicola thoracicus | reverse complement strand
CTGAGTAATTCTATGATTCTATGATTCTTTGATTTGTGAGCAGAACTATATTGTAGTATGAGAACAATGTAGGCTGTCTTACCTAGAGAGAAAACTGGTACTCAGGATAGCAAGATATTTTGTCACATAGCAGGCATGCTGAACCACTAACATTGAATCTTCTCTCTGTGAGGGCTCAGAGCCACTGCCTCACCGTTATGGAAGATGCTCTGAATTGCTGTCACTGAGTAAGCAGCTCTCACTGAACTCCCAAATATGCCATCTCAGTGCTTGTATGTAAGCAAAATAATGTCTGTTCCACAAGGCAGCATTAAGAGTAAGACTTTCAAGTGTATTCAAGAAGCATATACTGAAAATGTTATTCAGAATGCAAAAAAAAAAAAAAAAAAAAAAAAAAGTTACAAATAATTAACTAAAAAATGAAGATGTGCTGCTTCTGAAAATACACGTGGCCAGAAGGGTATGCTGCTGCATCCACTTTTCCTGTGCTGTGCCCTCCAGAACTGAGCCAGGCCTCATGACAGCAGTTAGTAAAGTTAGATGGGAACACATGGAAGTGTGAAATAAGTGGTTAAGTGGACTGCAGAAACTGATAAGATCTGTTCTACATTATTCTGCATTCTACATATTTATTCACTTCATCTGGAAATTGCTACAAATTCATAGCCGTAGTGAAGACTGTAGAGAAAACAATGATCTAACTAACACCTATGGAAATCTAGCTGAAAAGAAGAGCTGAAAACTGTGAAGTTTTGTTTTGTTCCTTTTGTTTTCCAGCTGCTTTTTTGTCCACTTACCTCCAGAGTTCTACAGATAAATTGAATAGCACTGGTATAAGACAGTGGTTCTCTAATTATGGTCTTGCAAGGTTGAGATCTTCAGAGTTGTGTAAAGTGTACAGTGTGTTCAACTACCATTTTGAATGTAAAGGTGAAGCCAGAAACACTTTGGGTATTTGACAGTGATCCAGCAAGTTCTTTACATTTTGGCTTAAAATACAACTTTGTCTGAATATCCCACAGCATAATTACAAAACTGAGGTATTGGGAGATCTTTGTGTTGATAAGGTCAAGAAGTTGTCTTGAAGTGGAGTTGGTCATTTCTGTAGAGGTGAACTTAAATACCAGATGAATACATATATATGTTTTGAGTTGAACATAGGTTAACACTAGCTGATATCATTCTACACAGCTTTAATACTGCTTTTGAGTGTAAAAAGGCAATGTAACGCAAAGATGGCCATGGTTGTTAATGGCTTGTATTAGCTGGAAGCTATAAAATCATCCTAGTACTCTGTTAGTGCTGGAATAATAATTTACCAAGACAATTACCACATGGTGGAATTTTTTGCTGCTCTAATTCAGTGTTATTAATAATGAATAAAATTGCAATTTTCTCAGGTTGCTAGGGGCAGTGGGGAATTATTTCAATGAATATTTCAGCACATTAGTTTAATCATAGTTCCACAAAATTCAAGTGGGCAATATTTTATACTTCTAAGTTCAGTCTGCTAAGGGACCATAGTCATTAAATTGCAAACTATTTGCGCTGAAGTCCATTCTATGATTTACAAGCCTTGTTAAAAACACTGTAAAAGAAGGCAAGCTGTGCCATTAATACTTGTAATTTGATGCTGCATTTGTTAATGGGCTCAGTGTGATTAATGTTTTTAGCAGCAGGCAGAACATTTTGAGACAGGCAGTGCTGAGGTTTATAATACATAAATACATGTAAAGAAATGTTAGAATATTTTAAGTTTTAGTAGTATATGTTTTTACAAGATTATATTCCTGAAAAAGAAAAGCTGCAGTGAAATTATAGTATGTAAATATGGTTCGAGCTGTGGTAGGTGCTGATGTGTGTGTTCTTTATTCCATAGCCAACTGCATGACTTCTGGCGCTTGGATTACTGGGAAGACGATCTGCGCCGGAGGAGGCGATTTGTTCGCAATGCTTTTGGGTCTACTCATTCTGATGCTCTTCTGAAAGCTGCTGTGGAATATGGTCAGTACTAACTCCTGCTTAAAAATATATCTTAATGATGTTTTCTTCATGTCCATGAATCCCTGAGAATTATGTCCTTTCTTTTATAAGGATAGTGCTAATTCCTAGAACAACATTTTCTTAGAAAAGGAATTCTTTCAATTTTCATACTTCAGTGAACCAGAAGATGTGAGCTTGTGAGCTGTTAAATTTTCTAATCCCCAAGAGGTTCACATGGCATTCCCAGACACTAATTTTGAGACACTGGTAAAAGTAACCAAACTTGTCTCTCCCAAGTGACAGAATGAAACTGTTAGGCCATCAAACGAATGTGTCATAACGGTTCCAGTGGAGACCTCTCATGAATAAGGATTTAACTGCTTTTAAAATGTATCAGATGTTTTTATCTTGGTGTGAACACTCTCAGCCAAAAATACTTTTTTTTTTCGGCAAATCGTGAAATACGTAACAGCCTGTTTAAAAATCTGTATTTTGAGGATGCTTGTGATGGAATAGATTACTGGGCTCACAGGAGGCCATAGGATTAGATGATGATAGGTTTTTGTGGAGAGAGAGCTGGAGAATGAAAGAGGAGCGAGAAACACTCTTAGAAATACCCTTACAACATCTGAAAGTTTCATGTGTTTTAGTTTCTTTTGTTCAGCACGCTGAACCTGAGTACTCCAAAGAACTAAAATACATTTATTTCTCAGGCTTAAGCTGTGTGGCTAACTTATCAAATATGGGGGATGTTTTTAAGAATACTAAGATGCTTTTCTGTCCTTTTTCATTAATTTGTAGTACTGGAAAAATAAAAATAATAACCCTAGGATTCTTTAGCATTGTGCAGTAACGTTTTACATCATATATGAAAAACTGAGGAAAGGGAGTAATTTGCCCAAAGCAAGTTAAGTGTTTCAGTTGATATGCAGCCAGGGGCCAAAGGTTCTGAATATGATAGATCTAAAGCTAACCCTATATATTTCACCAGCTTTGCAGGTTGCTGAAGCAAATAGCAGAGATTCAAAGAAGGTTAAAGATATGAATATCTGCATGTGCAGTTATGCTAGCTAGTGTAATTTAATACTTATTTTAACGTAAAGGTTATCATGTGCAGAACTTCAAGACATAAACTGTTCACCAATTGAGTTAAGGAAGTCATTTCCCCTAGGAGTACACTTGCATCGTACACACTTGACAAAAGGTTATTTTATCCACAGCCTTCCAAAATGTCAAAATAGAGATCTTATCAGAAGCAGATGCAAAAGTGTGCTAATTTCTGTGTTGCTTTTGTAAGAAAAATAATCATCAAAACTATGTATGAGCTTTCTGCACTACTCAGGCATAAAAACTCTTTAAAAATACTGTTATTGCTTAGTAATTTTAATTTTAGATATCAGACTATCATTAAAACAGGAAGAAATCTGACTTAGAAGCTATCATGAAGTTTTAAGCCTTCATACTGTCTACCTTTCATTTACATAGCCAGCCTTTTTTTTTTGCCTTTATAGTAGGAATATTTTATCATTGGGATCAGATTGCACTCTGAACATGCTGGAAGTGGGTTTTTTTACTTTGTTTTGTTTCATGAATGCTATAATACAAGTTGCACTTTAATGGTTTCCACATATTGCAAAGATTGACCCTGTTAAAGTAGTTTCTGTGTTCTGGTATTTCAGTGGAGGTGACAGCTGCCCAGTATAGTACAACTAGCCTGAGAGATAAACCTATATCCAAAAAAAAACAGAGAGGCTGAAGGAGTTATTGTTTCTTACCAGATTATTTCTACGTAGTTTCCCACTACTTACCTGTCAGTGCATTCAATATATAGGAAAATTAAGAGCTCAGGTATTTTTGGAGGTAGTATATGCCAAACATACTGATTGCACAGAAGTTTCAAGAGAAAAAAATTTCAGGAGAATTATAGTAAAAAAAAAAGTTTAAATTTTTCATGTATTTATCAAAATTAACTTGGAATTTTAAAGCAGCAGCAGGCTTTGAAGTTGTAATTCATGGATTTTATCTTACATGTACTTACTTTTCAGAGGCTAAGCCTTTGGATTTTAATACTGAAACTTTTAGCTGACCTTTCTCTGTAAGAAAACATCCTTAACACTGATGTTATTTTTATACCTCTTGGTGTTACTAATGAGTTGAATAATTTATGAGGTTGTCATGTGAAAAGGATTTGGTGCAGTTTGATGTACTTTTAGCCTCTGGTGTTGGAATGTGATTAATAAAGAGCTGGAGGCAGATTTTTTTTTTTTTTTTTTTTTTTTCCCGTGGGGCTTAACTTTCATTGTAATTTTTTATTAGCTTTGTTTTGATAATTTAGTTTGGAACAGTTCGATAGTGAAGTGCCCCCAGCTTCCACAGCTAAGCTTGATATCAGAATATAGAAAGAATTTAAAGCATTTTTATAAATCGTTCTGCATCATTTTCCAGCAATAGATTTTTTTTTCATGACCTCAAATACTTTGTTTGTGAGAAATAAACTACTCATCAAAGCAACGCTTGTTGGGCTTTTGTTATATTAATAGCAGTTTTTCATCTTGACTGATACCTCTAGCACAAGAATATCTATTTTGAGCATCACTAAAATGTTGGAAACATCTTATAAGTTTTTGTTATTTACATTGACTGTCAGTTATCATTTAGGAATTTGTGCATAAATATTGCAGTAGAGGAATGTATAGTCAAAGCCTAAATCAGCAAGCTCCTCTATATCTACGATCAAAGGCATCAGCTTAAATAGGTCTGATCAGGCATTGCAGAAGAGGGCAGGCAGTTTCAGCTGAGCAAAAATCACAGAGCAAAGATGACAAAATTAATCCATCATTTCTTTGGCAGTAAATAATAAGATATGCTGAGGATTGCAGATGAGAGAATTTCCAGATTCCTTGGAGATGTGCCTGCTTAACACCTGATATATCTAAGTTTGTACAACCATCGAGATGACCTTGATAAACAAAAAAGTGCTCTACAGCTACTCTAGTACTAAATCAGTGTTGATGCTGGGTTTATGGATAACGTGATTATGTAACACTCACAGTCATCAAGGAATAGAAAATTCTTGGAAATGAAAACCATGTATGTGATTTATATGTTTGTTTTACAAAAGAAATAACAAATGCTAAACTATGTCTTGAAGGGCTTTAAAATGAAGTGTTAAATTTAGCTGATATGTGGCTTCTTACTGTAGGAAGCATTATCTGTTATCTGCTGTGCAGCAGTATTATTTTCAAAAAAATTCTGCTACAAGACATGTGGGTAAAGCTTCTATGTATTTAACTACAGGATCTTTCTTAGCAATTTTATGCATGTTCAGGCATCTGTTTTTCATAAAATATAAATACTTATATGGGTGCGTGTATGTATGTTCATAGGAGTATATAGGTGTGTGTGTGTGTGTGTTCGAAGAACCTGGCAAGTAAAAACATTTCAAAACTGAAGATTTTTTAACACATTCCTGTGGCTATATACTTAGCTATCCTGTGAGACTGTGGGTTTATCAGAGTCATAGCAACATTTCCAGGAGATTAACTAGATAGTTTTTCCGTTAGGATTAGTCTTTTCCATTTCTAGCTATTGTTTGATTTTAGCACTGGATTTTACATCCATTTCATATCTGGTTGTAAAACTCAAGCACAATTATTTCAGCACTGTATCTGATGTTCTCTTTTGTTTTGGTTAAATTCTTACTTGAATAGATCCATAGATTCATTTCTACCTTTTGTGAAGTTAAAGAGATATTACTTCCTGTAGTATCGAAGTGCAAGGTATAAACTGAGCTTTGGAACTACTAGAAGGTTTTTAGAGTTTTAATTTTATAATGTCAGTGGATTTTAAACAGTTCTTATTTTAAGTTCACGTGGAATTTCAATGTAATTTAACAAAAATTTAATTACAATTGGGGATAAAAAGAGGGGGGAAGAAAAGTTTGTGCAAGAGATTATAGACCCTATTTCTCTTCCTCAAATTTTGCTACCAATAAATGCATAAAATATACAGACATGACCCAATTCACGGTGATTCTGTACATGTGATGAAAGAACTGTCTCTTCCAGTTAATCACCTTAGCAGTTTACAGTCACTGGATATTAGTATACATGAGACACTGCTGTACAGCTGTGGACAGTGAAATAGAGTAATATTCCACAGAGGTCAGTTTAAGAGCAAAGTAGTGTATTTATTATATTTGGTCCTCCAGCCTTTGAAGACTATGTTCCATAGACCATTTGCATGTAGAAGGGTTCCAAAAATGCCACATTTTCTTGTTTGCAATGAATACATGAACATGAGTAACTCTGTGTCCATATTCTAAACATAGATATGTCAGCTGGTCAGGCTGGTCAACTATTTCTAGTCTCTGTGCTCAGGAATATTTGGCCTGTTGTGCTGATCATCATGACAGATAAAAAAAAAAAACAACCACATAATGTAGTATGTGATACGTGCAGGTTTTGAAACAAGGCTATAAATATAGCCTATGTATGCATTACAGTGATTGATTTAAAATTTGCATATTTTAAGTTACTCATTCCATAATATAATAGGACATTTAATTAGCAACCTTTTTGCAAGAGCAGTTCTAACTGAAACACACTGTATCTTGCTCCTTCTGGCAGTTGTCATCACTGCTCTGTGTTTCAATAAATGCTGTATATGCTTATCATCAGAAATATGGTTTGTTTATATAAACAGAGTTAAAGAGCATCAACTTCTGAAGTCTGAACTGTTCAAATCTGAAGTCTACATTTATAAAATCATCTGGAGTTCAACAGATTTTCAAAGAATTACAGTCAGGATTCCTTCAGGCTGCTGAAGGAGTTACTTACATTCCTAGAGCAGTTAGCTTCAAGCAGGTGCTACCTTAAAGGGTGTTTGGATTCCCTGCTGTGGAACTGGAAGCCTGTAATCCATGGGAACTACTACTGAGACCAGGGCTGTCTTCAGAAGAGGGAATCTGACTGTCCTTTGGGCCCTAAATCAGTAATAAATTTTTGAGGATCCTCAATATCAAAGAAAAATGTATTAAGATGTTTCAAGGGCTGTAACTCTGGAGTGGCCTCTCAGTGCTGAGAAGTCCGGAGCAGCTGATTCCCACAGCTCCCATTGTCCATTTCCTCAGCTGCTGGGCTCCCCATGTTCCGCTATTAGTGGTAGGACAAGGTAGAGGGAGGAGACTGTTGAGAAGTTGGCTTCATTTAGCATATACCAGATGTTGTTCCAGAAAATTAAGTCCATTTATAACCAAACTTGTTATGATGTTTTCTGGTGATTAGACCATATAAGAAATCAAAATGTTCCATGAACTGAATGTTTCATTTCTTCATCACTGTTCAGAAGCTTTATTGTGGAATCAAATGCCTAACCTGGGAAGACTGAAAGTCCACCTAAAAGCTAATCTTCCCTCGTTCCTGAAACTTCTACATCTTGGGTTCAGCACATTGTCATATCAGTTTGACAACATTAATTACATTTCTAACAACCTAGAGGTGTTGGTTTTGGTGATAATGCCACCACTATTTCCAGTAAGTTTGAGACTTCCTGTAAAAGTCACTGAGCAAATTATATATATCTCAAAAGCTTCATTTACTTTTTCTCCACCTCCTGAGGTCCTATAACATCACTACTTTTGCCCAATCTTTTCTCTGTATCTATTCAAAACGTCTACTATATTTCCAGAACAATCAGTAGAAACTCAGCAAAGTCAATTTCAGAACTATCTTAAAGAGAGCAGTATATTTTAAGTAAATAATGCAAAACTGGAAACAAATTGAAGCTAGCTGATACAGGATCATCACTTACCAGTTTTACTAGCAGGTCTACTAGCTGCATAAGAACATTAGTTATCCAGGTATATCCACAGTAAGAGCATTTTGTATGTACCATATAAGAGGGTAAAGACCATGTTATGCTTTCAGTTTGGTCTACAAAAATTGTCCTTTCTATATTACATCTATATGAACAGCTTTACTGTCACAGTCATGGTTGAGTCTGAGGAACTTTTTCAAAGGGTACTTCTACATTTACTTTTACTTCTAATCTGATCCAGATTAGTATTCTTTGTTTAGTCCTGAAGAGACAAGGCTCGAGCTGGGGGAAGTGTTGGAGCTGTGTATAAATAAATACCTGCTGGGAGAGAATAAAGATGGAGCCAGATTCTTCTCAGTGGTGCTCAGCAAAAACATTTTATTTTACTCTAATGGTGGATAAACAGTGGAATATTTTGTCCAGAGGAGCTGTGAAGTTTCCATCCTTGAAAGATCTGAAAACTCAACAGGTAATGGTCCTGGGCAACCTATGGTAGCTGACTCTGCTTTGAGAAGAGTTGGATAGACAATCTCAGTAGAAGCCTTCCAACCTCAAGAATTCTGTTATTCATATTATGGAACCAAAGCTTAAAAGTAAGTGGTTGCAAGAATTTTGTCCTAAATAGTATTTTTAAAACACAAATTTACTTATATCTTGATGTTCAAGACTGATTTTATGTCTTGTCTTTTTTCTCAAAAGCAAAACGGAGCAGAAATATTTGATTGATAATGGAAAAATAATCTTTAGCCACAAGTTACTTCAGTCTTCATATTTGTTCTGAGGAAATTCAGTTTTACATGTGCCAGAATCAAAGAATGGGAAGGGACCTCTGGAGGTCACCTGGCCCAGTCCTTGTTCCATCAGGGACACCCAGAGCAAAGTGCCCAGAGCCACATCCAAGCAGCTTCTGAAGATCCCCAAGGAGGAGACCCACAGCCTCTGTGCAGCCTGTGCCAGTGCTCCATCACCCGCACAGCACAGAAGTGCTCCTGGTGTTCAGAGGGAAACTCCTTTTCTCCAATTTGTGCCCACGGCCTCTGGTCCTGGTACTGGGCACCACTGACAGAGCCTTGCTCCATCCTCTTGACACTCTTCCTCCAGGTATTTATGAAAGCTGTTGAGATCTCCCTAGCCTCCTCTTCTCCAGGTTGAACAGTTCCAGTTATCTCAGGCTCTTCTGATACAGTAGAGGTTCCAGTCCCTTCAGCATATTTATGGCATATCTGTTGGACTCTCTCCAGTATGTCCTTGTCCCTCTTGCACTAGGGGTCCCAAAACTGAACACGGCACTCCATATTTGGCCTCACCAGTACTGAATAGAGGGAAAGAATCACCTATCTTTTCCTGCTGGCAATATTTTGCCTTATGCAGCCAAAAAACCCATAAGCCTTCTTAGCAGCATGAGCACACTGGTGACTCATGTTCAACTTGGTGTCTACCAGGACCCCCAGGTCCTTTGCTGCAGGGCTACATTTCAGCTGAGTGCCACCAGCATGTCCTGGGGCCTTGGACTGTTCCTCCTCTGGTACAGGATTCTGCACTTTTTCTTGCTGAACTGTAGGAGGCTCCTGTCATCCCATTTCTCAAGCCTGTTGAGTTTCCTCTGGATGGATGGCAGCACAACCTTCTGGTGTACTGTGCTGAAATTGAGTTTGTTGTGAGTATTTTAGTTGCTAAAATGTTTCTGATAGGTTTTTATTTTGTTTTAGGGGTTTTTTTTGTTTTTTGCTTTCACTTATTTAGTGCACTATCCCACGCTGCCCAGAAAATTAGTCACACACACATTATTATAAAATACTTTGCTCTGGAGAAATGAGGGTGATGACCCTTATCTCAGATAACTTCAAAACTAATATTGTGTAATGTCATATGTATGAATGTAAAAGAGAAATTAAAGAAAACAGAAGCCCCTGACTAAAAGTAAACTACCTTCACTCACCCCATACATACCCACTTTATTTTAGGCTGTAAGTGAACACAAGTTGACAGGCAGTTTTGTGTAGTTTTAAGAAATACTATGTATTTTGTAGGCAGAAATCACATGTGTTACTTGATGTAACGTGGTAAGCATTTTAAGTATATTTATGCAGTCATTAAATTAATCCATAACAATGCTTCCATGTGTCATCAAGTAAGTCTCCTTTGTTCTTTACTCTAAATGTGGTCATGCTGCCACATGACACAAATGTGTAAGCCATTCTGCTTCACATGGAACACCATTTTCTTTCTGTTTCCTCTGTTTGGCTCTTTTTTTCTCCATTAGTTTAATTACCAGCCAAGTACTACTTGTAAGACAAGATGCCCAGTGCTAGATGTATGATTTAATATTAAGAAAATTATACTGAATGTTGAAATCAATAATATCCTTGATTATCTCTTCCACCTAAAATAATATGCTTATTGCACAACTTTCTTTCAGTATGTGAACTAAATTCTACATCTGATTGTGAAATCTCCAATGCACTCTGAATGAGTTTACGTCCTAACTATGTAGCTGAAGGAAAATATCTGTGTTTCATTGTGTTGTTTTTTTTAGGTATCACAATTTAAGATTTGCTTCAACAGCCTTATAATTGTAGCCCAACAGTGCCATCCACTGCTTCACCAAATAAACTTCCAAATATTTCATTCTCAAAAGGTTTTAGGGAAAATATGACCCAGTAATTGTGTTTTGCTAAGATTTTACATGGTGGTTGTCAGATATGGATGAAAATAAAATATTGTCTAAACAAGACTATCCTGGAGTAAGAGCTTTCATTAGAGATTACTGTAAGAGGTTATTACAATTAGATTACTTAGTTTACTAATTGTGATAATATCTAAATCTATAATACTAGGTTTAACTTGGTCTTTCTAGTACTAAATAGTCCCCTCGAAGGGCATAAATTTATTCTCGTTAGATATATCTATTATGATGATCTTCATCTCAAGGTGTAAACTGTAGTAGAATTTGCTTAGGTAGAGTACTGGACAGTACTGTTTCTGTCAGTACCTGAGCTTTTAGTGTCTGACTAGGTAATAGGAAATGAGTTTCAACTGCATCCTAACAACTTCACAATATTTATCTAGTTTCTGTTATCTGCCATATCTAGCACAGGAGTTTTCATAACAGCTTTGTAGTAAGTCTTTCCTCTGATTTTCTCAGATCTTGAATGTCAATATATTCAAAATATTCAAGCTTTTAGAAGATTCAAACAGCATGTGGAAACTTTCCTCCCCAGAAACCTCTGCACTGGATTCAAATGCCTTTTCTTGGAAGTTTCAGGTTATCTGGCATGACGTGGAATTTAGCAGCTATTATAAATCTGAGCTAATAGATTCTACCACAGAACTTTTGAACTTTTTACTAGAAATTATCATAACTACTACTGTTTCTTCCTTCAGATTGCGTCTGAAGGCCTGTGGCTCTTATTTGATTCCTGAAGTAATCAAATGGCCTGGCAAAACCATTCCCAAGACTCCAAAATTGCAGCACTGCTAGTCTTAGAATTCCAGCCGCATATTTTTCCTTTATGCCATCATATTTACATGTGAAAAGAATTGACTGTATCAGTCTGTACTGCTGAATGAGATTTACTTACCAAAACCAGTAAATTACTCTGATGAAAATGTTTTCCAACCCATGTGAAGAGGTTATTTGTTCTCTTAATTCAGTTCTATTGCTAATTGACAAGGAAATAGAAGTTACTGACCCTCATATATTCAGTGCATCTCATAGGAACATTTTGGAACATCATTCAGTCAATGAAAGTCTAATAACAGTCCTTCAGGACAGCTTTAATAGCTGAGTGAGCGTAGCTTCTCAGACTCTGATTTTACCATGTGCTTTTCTTACTTCCAATTTTCTGTGCTTGAAGACTCCATAGTAAAGAGCAAACACACTTGAAACCTCCTTTGACTATAGTTAAAACACAGAACGTTCCATTCTTATATTTTTCTCCACTCTTTATTCTTCCTCTCTTCTTGATTGCAGGAGTTCATTCTCCACTGTGTATGATTAAGTGGCAATTTGTAATGTTACTAGGAGAAAAATGTGTTTAATAACATCTTTAGTGGAGTAAAGAAGACAAAAATGCATTAAGTGTGTCTCAAAATGCAAGATGGAATTTCACTTCTACTGAGGAAGGCATTTTCTGAAGACACACCAGAAGGGTGGCTAGGACAGGAATCCAAGCACATGGCCAAAGTCAAAGGCCATTAATTCAGTGGTGCTGCAACTACTGAAGCCTAGAATCAGGAGAACATGGTATAGACTTGGAACTTTTCCCTCCTGCTCTTTCACTCATGCCAGCAGGAAGCATGACAGGCTTTCAGGCAATGGGTAAAGATAAGTTGAAGTGATAGAGGTGGATTGTGAGAATCTCTTCAATATAGATGACTCCTTGTCTTTCACAGAGTTTACAGAATAACTATATAGATTACAGAAATAAAGGAAAACATTTCCAAAGGCAAATATTTTAATATGCCTGAGTGTTTTCATTCATCTTTTTATATTACACTGGTTAAAATTTGCCATTGAAAATATATTCCTATTATATCACATCCAAATTATCATAGTTTTGATGTAAATTGCAAGATTTGTACACAAGAGATAAAGACTTACATATATGTGCACTGGCAGTTGCATATCCATACATGCACAGTGAGTTCTTCAATAGGCCTTATTTCATGTGTTCCTCATTTTATAGTTACCTTTGAAACACACTCAAAAAGTACCAGTGCAGTGCAACAAAATGGAAGATTTTGTATTGCGTAAGGTGTAGACATAGATGCAGAACACCAGAAAGCATTCTATTTAAAGCCAAATACATTGTGATGCAAGTTCTCAAATATAGCACTAAGCAGCACGTCAAGGAAGACACCTTGTTAAGAATTCTATCAGCTAGTGTATTATATGTTTCCAGTTATATATTTAATTCTGTTTTTCATATCAGATATGCTGCATCGTGACGTATTTTTTTCTTATCCTTCTTGCATGCCTGAAGAGTATACTTCCCTGTGCATTTATATATAAACCTGAACATCATCTACAGTACACAGACTCTCTCAGCTGAGAAGACCATGCATAATGCTCAAAGAATGTTTCCTTCGTGTCTCTTTTGCCATATAATGCAAATTATTCAATCTTATGTCTTCAAAAAAGCTGATAGTGCTGTCAAATAGCGTCTCATCTCCACATTAAATAGAAAATAGTTATTGAAAAATTCACCTAAGAACAGCAGTTTTGCAAGTATCACCACAGTTGCATGGAAGATTTGCGCTTTCTGCCAGTGTTCACAAAGCAGAATGAAAGACGTCACAAATGCCACACTGCAGGTTAATAGAAGATGAAATAAAACACCAATTTCCTTTTTCTTTTACTGCTGGCTGCTGCTAAGACTTCTGTGAGTTAGCTTTCCTTGGTATACACACAGCCTTTCTACCCGGGACAGCAATTACCATTCCCCTATTTCGGAGACAAAATAATGAAAATCTGGGAAATGATCTCTGTGAGCTGTTTAGGTAACAGATCTTCAGACCCTGCTTATCTCAGTGATACCTTTTGTACCACTACTGTGTCGCTTTTATCTGCTTAAGTGTATTCAAGAACTTTTCTAACTGAATCTATTTTTGTTTTGAAAAAGTAGATAAATCCTGTGTAAAATTCTGACCTCGATCAAGCAAATAGAAAAGTTTTGATTTTAGTTTTGCGTTTTAGGTTCAGGAACTAGGAGCTCGTGTTGTTACAACAGCCTGGCCTAAATGTGATTGCTGATTTTTTCTTCTAGGATGTAGTCCCTTAGCAAAGCTAAGAGTTAAATACAAGTATTCCAGTGTTAGGGCCACACTTCTGTCTCACAAATGTGAATATCCTGTGGATGCTGCCCTTTGTCTGACGTTACTATAGGCATTGATCTACACAGAAATAGAAACATTTCCTCCCACCAGTTATTGTTGTTGCTGAAGTGAAAATGATGTATCCCAGTTCTAAAGATGTGGGAATCCATGTGAGGATGAAATGAAATTTGCACAGAAAAAATATGTATATCAGATATCAGTGCAGCATACTGAACCAATTGGGACTGCACAGTAAATGAGAGAGTAATAAAGAATGAATCTACATATTCTAATAAGATTACTCTGTGGACAAATTTATCACAAGTATAAATTTTAAGAAGGAACTCAAGAAGACACTGCATAAATTGAAAATTTTGCATGTGTAAAGACTGCATAAGACCTTTTTCTGTATGTCTCAAAAGAGCAGGATTTCATTTGAAATTATTACCATTCCAGAGAGCAAAGATCATTTCAGACATTTTGGCAAATGGTTATCTTGAAGCTTTTGAATCTTCCTTCTGTGCATAAGTAATCGTAATAGAATTAAAATAACTGCTTTACTGTGGGAATTCAGATACGTACTATAAAACTATTCTAAACTTACTTGCTACTTCTTCATTTCTTATCTGTCTTTTTATGTCTGTGTTCTATGCCTGTTTCAAAAGAGCTGATCTTGTCTGGATCTGGTAGCAAAACCATAGGCAGTGAGGGACAAAAATGCTTTCCAGCAAAGACACAGTTGACTGCGCTTTGGCCCCAGAGAGGAAGAATTAAAAAATGAGAAGGCAGACCATAAATCACAGAATCACAGAATCACAGAATTATCAAGGTTGAAAAAGACCTAAAAGATCATCCAGTCCAACAATCACCAATACTCCCCAGCTAAATCATATCATTCAACCTTGGGATTGGACCAGTCTCAATGGTTTGGAGGCCCTAATTTTTAAATATTGGGTGAGGTTTAGAAGTGTTGGTGTAGAATGCTCCAGTATTGGAGCTAAGATCAGGTTTCTTGCATGGCAGTGCATTGCCATCAAGTTGCCAGTGTACACCAAGCATTTGTGTTTCTAAAGAGCACTTTGTTTCTCCCCAAGGCTTTCTCACTGTTAGCTTTCTCTACTAGAATTTTTGTGAGCAGGAAGTGAAATTAAGGCTAGCATATGTGGGCGCAATCCTGCAGTACAGGGTGCTCCTTTGTGGAAGGCTGACAACTTTGATCCTGTCTTTGGGCTCTGCAAGCCAATAAGAGTCAGAACATAGCTTTTCCTATAGAGTGTGTGCATGTTTTAAGTATTTCAAACATGAAACTAAACTTTCAAAACAAAATACGGGCCTGAATGTTAAGAGATTCCTTACTTTTCATTTGTAAATTATCTTTAGGAAAATAAAAAGTTTTTATCAGATTCTATTTCAAAAGGATGGAATGAATCATTTGACAGAATTATTTCATTTTTTCATTGTCGTATCATACATATTTAAATTGAATCCTCTTTTCCTTCTTACCTTATTAATTATATTTTTCTATTGAAACGGTTTGATTACCCTCTTCGGTGCCCTGTCTTAAGAAACCTTTGCTTACATGTGAATATTTTGAATGAATGATAAATGAAATTCCTTTTTGCTGTCAAAACCAAATTGTGAAAAAGCATTGCACGGCTTTGAAAATCAGTACACTCTATTAGCAGACCTGTCAATATAAAAAGTGCATTCCATTTCCACCTCTTGCTCTAATAACCTTTTCTGTGTTACTCAGAGGCAGTTCACATAATCAGAGTATATTGTCAGCTTACTGGAGTTGGGGAAGCATGAAATGAAAATCGCGTTAATATTGATCCAATTCTCTTACTTGCAAGTGTCCTTGATGTCCTTTCCACTGAGCAATAACTGTTGGTGTGATGTAGTTATTTTGCTGTTGGCTTATACTCTACTTTTGAAAAATGGTTGGAAATAGGAATATTTTATTGCTCTTAATTATTTTTCTTGTTTATCATTTGTGCCTGTTTAAGTGATCCACTGCACATCAGGAAATTTGGATTCTTTCTGCAATCTATCAAACCATGGTATTCACTGAGAGGCTACATTTCAAACTGACAGGGATTTGTAAAGGTCATCAGTCGTGAAATATGAATCCATTCTTGTGTGTACGAGTTACAGTGGCAAACTACATCTTAATCCAAATATAAACACCTGACTGGTTTAAGTTCCAGTGAGGACTTCTAGCTGCAGTCAAACTGAGGACTGCCCTTCAGGAGTGTGACAATGCCTCGTAACATCTGCTCTGTCCCCCGCTGGCTCCCTATGGTCAGTACCAAACCAGTGCAGGTTGTTTCCCCCATGCTCAGAACACCTGAAATCTCAAAGAAATATACTATTAATGACTTCTAAAAATTAATTTCATAGCCCCTGCTGTCTGTAAAATAAAAAAATAGTGACTGCCAAGCATGAGAGCTTTATCTTTATTTTTGTATGGGACCTTTTATATTGGTACACAACACTTTGACTCTAGCCATAACTATTTGTTGTTAAAAAAAAACCCTCAACCTCTTTTGAGAAGCACATTGACTTTCTCTAGCCCTTATTCTCAGTGGGTGTCGGTCTCAATTTTATGATGCAAAAGTTTGAGAATTTAGACAAGGAAAATGTATACAACAATATTTATTTACAAAGGACTCACCAAAAGAAGGTGGTGTGATCTAAAGTTAGGTATAAAATTAAATAAGAGGGAAAAATGTTTGGAATGTCTCTGATAAATTTTTCTGATGTTCATCTATTAGGGAATATAAAAACGTTGTTTGCTTCTACTTTCAGCAGGAAGCAATGTCCAAAGTAAATATATGCAATTTTTGATTTCCATGCAATTTTCATAGTTTTTCTCCCTCATTTCTTCAAAGATCTTTGATAATGAAAATATGATTTAAGATTCCTCTGGCTTTTATTAAATCTATTAAAACCAGCCCTCCCTTAATGAGAGTCACTTCACTGATTCTCCAGGGAAACTAAATTATACGCCAGTCAAAGGCACCAGTTTGGGGAACACATTGCAATTTAAATCACGGCCCCAGAAGACACACGTGGGGACAGTTCGTCACGATGGTTGCAGTGCTCTGCTCCTGCAGGACTCCTGAGCAGGCACAGATACCTGCCCCACTCTTCCCACCTAGTAAACCAGCCCCATGAGGGCTGGCTCTGAAGCCATGCAGAAAGGCATTGGGGCGGCAGGGGGGTGGTTACCGTGTCGTTATTTAATCTTGCTGGGTATTGTAGAGGTCAGTTCGCAGACTGCCAAGCAGCCGCTCTCCGTAACTGCAACTGCTGTGAGGGTCCCGCTGCCTAATCGAGTTAGTAAAGATTAGCAATGAAAGCAGGATTTTAAACTGTTATGATATATAAAGCAGGAAGATGATCTCCTGAAATGTTTTATACGTATTTCCGAGCAATAATCTTATTGAATGAATAAAAAAAAAAGAGGTACATAATAGTGTTGTGCTTTAATTCTGTATAGACATCAGCTTACCGTTCCTGTAAATGTTACCATTTGTGGAACAAACAACAAAAAAATTCTCCTCCAAGAAAAACACTGTTGATAAATTACATTTTACCTATGATACAGTTTCATGGTTCACATCCTCACCTATGAGACAGTCTCCTGTGGGGAACTAGATCTGTATTCCTTTATTTAATAACATATTAAAAACTACCTTAGAAGATTAAAATTCAGCCACAAAAGCAGCATTCTACAGAGCAGTGTGTATCAGTGATCTGTAAGGAAGAAAAAGCAATTTTACTCATAAAACTTTCTGAGGAGAGCTACGCTTCACAAAAACTGTACTTTAGATTCTATAAAAGAGAGTTTTTAATTAAATGCAGCATTTCACCATAAAGAGAACAGACTTTACTTATGTCAAAACTCCCCTTTAGAAGCCACATAAAACTGTAAAAGACAATATATGAAAAAGCTTTCTTAAAGAAAAGAAGAACACCATCCCATGAAGCAGATTTCCAGATGTTTGGGAACATTAGAATTTCCTGCCAGTATATTTAGGTAACATTAAAATGAGGTTAACTTTCCATTCTGCCATCTCTGTTCAAAGATCAAAGAGGGCTCACTGCATAAATTGCCTTATCGGTAATTCGTTGAAGTAAACTATGGAAACAACTTTATAAGAAGCAGTAGTCTCCTTTTGTTGGCTACACTATTACCAAGCAAACTTTTGTTTAAATTAACCATGCTATTACCTCACTCTATACCATGTGAAGGAAAAAAATATATATTAAAATGTTCTATTTGAATATATAGAATATATTTAATATAATTAAATGCACAGTACTGAAGAGAGAACCAGAAAGTCCCTTCCTGTGCTCAACTAAATCACAGTAATTAGGGTAAAGTCTAATGAAGTAAACTTACATGAACAGAAATGTAATCAACAGTGTCTTTGTATTGCTTATTTTAAAATTTAATTTAGGAACACTGCTTATAAAGTTGGACACTTGCACTGCCTTTGAAGTTCAGATTTTTAGAACCTATTGTGACCTACAGAATTTATTGATTTAACTGAAATCTGAGAGGCAAAAAGTCAGATATTACTATTTATTTATTTATTTATTACCTACTTTAGGTATTTGTAGGGGTGTTACTGCAAAATAACTCGAAATCTTCATGTTTTGGGGAAACTATTATATTTCTGTTCTGTTTTCGTTTTTGGTCATCTTGCTAATTTCTTTCACTTTTTAAGGAAGACTAATGGCATGTGAAGAGAGATTAGTAAATCAGTGTCAATACTGTGCAGTTTTACAGTGCAGCTCATAAAACCTTTCAAGAATATGGAAGTTGGGCTTTTGTAGTTGAGCACTGGTTGGTTTCTTTATGTTAAAGATGAGCTTTAGTTATTGTGAAGCTACTGTAGGTAGCCAGTTTGAGCAGTGATCAAGAAGATAACAGGTGTAACAAAAGGTGTTTCTTTTTTAAAAACGCTGTACTTGTCTTATACTTACATTCTCCCCAGATACCTTTCAGGCAGGATTTTCAAGTTGCAAGAAATCAGAGCACTAACTTCAGCTGTACTTTGATGACTGCCGAGTGGCATATTTCCATTAAGTTCTTTGCAGATTTTTTATTTTAAGAAATACGTTGCTGCTTATTTCAAGGTTTCTTTCTAAGACCTAGTCTAGAAAAGCATATTGAAATAAGGAACTTGATTCAAGAACTGATAGCATCTGTCGGTTCCAGTTCTGTGTGACCCATTGTTTGCCCAGAGAGCTTGTGGATGCCCCATCCCTGGAGGCATTCAAGGCCAGGCTGGATGTGGCTCTGGGGAGCCTGGTCTGGTGGCTGGCGACCCTGCACGTAGCAGGGGGGTTGAAACGAAGTGGTCATGGTGGTCCTTTTCAACCCAGGCCATTCTATGATTCTATGATTGTTAAAATGGTGCTTTCTTCAAATTATACCTAGTTTCTTTTATTTTTTCTATTTTAATATGTCTTTGAATCATTTTATAATTAGACTTATGAACTAACATTAATACAATTTCATATTGTGTCTTTAAATTAGAAGCTCCTTGTGTCCTGAGAGCAATTTTAAATTAAGTATCTGGAAATGAATTTCATCTCATAGTAATTTTGCTATGGCTTTAAAAAAATCATTTGAGTTTTGAATTTTACAAACATGTGGAAATATCAAAAATTCATTTATTCATCTCTCCTTTTTATATCATTGTTAACAATACTAGACATAGTTTTATGTCATATAATATTTTATTCGGTTTGTTGTCTGGTTTTAAAGAGAAGTTGTTTTTCTTTTTTCTCTTATTTTGAGAACTCCTCTTATTTTAAAACCTTTTTGAAGTCATCTTGAAATATAAAAATAGAACATCTGTGACAGATCTGTTTTGAACATATTTCACGTTTCAGGATCCAAGGAGATCTGGTGGTCTGTGGTATTCGCTTGTTAATTTCTTGATGAATGGGTAGCAAGGCCAAGAAGTGCACTCGGTACAGCACGTCTTCTGAAGATAGATGATCTCAAATAAATTCTATTCCCAATCAGTTTTTGATTTGTTAGGTGTTAAACCATTTCTTTGTAAGGACAGTGTTTACAAGCCTTGTAATGAGACAGCCCTGTGAGACCCTACTCTTCTTGCTGTAATTTTGATAAATGGAACTCTAATTCATAAAGGATATAGTGATTGAAGGGCAACTCTGGGTCTTGTACACTTTCATTTAGATAAATGTTTAGTACAGTACAGCAAAACTGAGACGCACTCAACAAAGTGATAAATTTAAACAACAGCCAAACCAGAGTCTTTTCCATCATGAGAAAGAAGCACCATTTACTATATTTCTTTCAGATAAATGTATGTTTAATATTATAAACCAGAATGGATCTTAGAAGCATTTGTCTTGTTGCTAAGCTCCAAATTTGCCAAACTAATTTAATGCATTCTACTCCACCACATTGCATACATGGCTGTATGGCAGTATTTCTGTAATCTGGTTACTGGAACCTTCATCACAAGAGGTTTAAAATCTGCTGAATTTTGAGGGCTTCTGCTGATGCATTGTAGTAATCATTTGGGACTTTGAACTTTTTAAAAAATTAAATTAATTTTTATTTTAAAAATATCTCTTTGTGCACAAATAATTGAAAGGATAGTCACGAATCTAATCAGTTGCAACAGAAATTACTGATGCTATGATTATTCCTAGAATTCTGGAAGCAATTCCTTTGAAAATCACCACATCTTATAAATTACAGAAAATTTCATAACACTCACTAGAAGGTCTGTTGCAGCACATTACTCATTTGTGTTTTCCAAAATTCCTACAATTCTTGCTCCTTTTTATAAATTAGAAAAAAACATGATTCATGTGTACATTGGGTGAATAATTGCAATTAGTTACACTAAATAACAATCCATATAAATGGGGTAAAGATCACAGCCTACTCTTGAACACAGCAAAAATATCAGTATACTTATATAGATATTGACATCAGTATTGTCTTGTGATACCCTGTATCAGCGCAGTGCTAATGGAGAGAGCTACAAGTAGGAAGACTAAAGACATTGTCCTTAATTTGGGCTTAGAGCAAAAATTGTTTTTCTTCCTTGTGTATCTTAACCATATTGTTTCAGGAATAGCAATTTGAATTATAGAAATACAGAAAGCTAATATTAGACTGTTTAAAATGGGAGACTGTCTCAGCTTGTGGTGGAGTCCGATATCAAGTGGCATATTTACAATGATCTTCAGAGTAAAAACATTAGAGGAGCACAACTGAAAATGCCCAGATTTTATACAGTTCAAGGTGAAACTGCAGGCCTTTGAATTATGGAAAAAGAGAAAGCTGTCTACCCTAAGGACTATTATGAGCCTGTAGATCTGAAAATGAAACTAATGACCTCTCCACAAAAAAGAAACAAACTGTGTAGATGTCACAGCAGTACATGAAAGCTACTGGCTATTGCTAAAACAAAAGCTATGATTCTATCATTGACCACACTATGATTTATTTCCTAAATTATGTCAGTGAACTCTGAGGAGCTCTGGTAGAACCTTCCCAAAACGTATGATGATATATCATCTGCCGTAAGAAATGATCATTCTGAGAAAAAAAAAAGTCAGTTGTAGGCAGGAGGAAAAGGTAAAACCTTCCTTGGAGGCAAGGGCAAGGGAGCTGATTATCCCCCTCTACTCTGCTCTCATGGAGCCCCAAAAGGAGCACTGCATCCAGGTCTGGGGCCCTCAGCATAAGAAAGATGTAGATATGTTGGAGTGGGTTCAAAGGAGGGCCACAAAGGTGATTAGAGGGCTGGAGTACCTCTTCTGTGAAGAAAGGCTGAGGGAGATGGGCTTGGAGAAGAGGAGGCTACAGGAAGACCTCATTATGGCCTTCCAGTACTTGAAGGGAGCGTATAAACCAGGAGGGAGACCAGCTTTTTACATGTTCAGATAGTGATAAAACAAGGGAGAATAACTTTAAACTAAAAAAAGGGGAAATTTAGATTAGATGTTAGGAAAAAATTGTATACTCAGAGCGTGATAAGACACTTCATGACATTGCCCAGAGAAACTGAGGGTGCCACATCCCTGGAGACACTCAAAGCCAAGTTGGATGGGGCCTTGGGCAGCCTGAGCTGGTGAGGGGCAGCCCTGCACACAGCAGGGCGCTGGAACTTGAATGGGTGTATGGTCCCTTCCTACCTAAGCCATTCTATGATTCTGTGATTCTATGAATTTCACATGGTTGGACTGGATGATCTTGGAGGTCTTTTCCAACCTTGGTGGTTCTATGTCCCTATACAAACATTTTATTGTCCTCCTTAAAACACATAAATACATATCAGAGTTCCCTCACCAGGTATGTATTTTCTGAATCTCTGTATAGCCTACCTTGTTGTTACTGTAAATTGAGATAACCAGTCTCCTACCCCACCTTCCTGTCATTCCTATCTCCAAGACCAAAATTTTGAATTCCCAAAAGCATCTCCTTTACTAAGAGCAGGTGATTTGAGCTCCAAGATGTCAATCAGAGAACACCAGGAAATGAAGAGAAATTTATGTTGAATTTCTTGCAGGTTGATAGCTAAAACATAGAACATAAAGCAATAAAATAATTATTAACAGCAGGAGAGTCTTTGTGAAACAGTTTCTGTTGTATTCAAAATATGTTTTGGAGGACAGACTAAGACTGCATATTTTCTTTTAGACCTTGATGATGCCTTAGAAAATGTTCCTTCCCTTTTTTTTAATAAAAATGGTTTGTGCTTTGTTTTTAACTACTTGACTTAGATTGTTCTAAACATTGTTCAGCTATATTCACAGCATTTATAAATTTTCTTAGGCACTGAAGAAGACGTAGTAAAATCCAAGAAAACTTTCCGAAGTCAAGCTGTGGTAAATCAGAATGCAGAAACAGAGCTTATGCTGGAAGGAGATGATGATGCTGTTAGTCTGCTCCAAGAGAAGGAAATTGACAACCTTGCAGGTAAATGTGATTTTTCATTACAACTAGGATAAATGTCAAAAGGCTTTTCTTAACTTGTTAATTCTGCACCTTTGCAGTTAGTCTCTTAATATTGAGAGCTAAGTATACAATTACACTGAGAACAGGTTATTTATGTTCTAGATGTAATATGATGTCCTGCTTTTATGAACTGGGGGAACTGGTTACAAAACATGTGCCTCTTGCTCAATCTGTTAGCAGAGATGTGAGAAATAACCAGTACTCTTATTACTGCCTATGACTTCTTGTTGAAGATTTTGCTGAAAACCACTATGGAACATTTCTGACTGAAATGGAAGTGGGAACTTAATTCCACAGCTCAGTGTTTTGTGAGTCGGCATGGCTGTGCCCCTGCTGGCACCCACTGCTGTCACTGTGGTGTATTTCAGCCCAGTAAGGGAAAAAAAAATGCCTGTTGTAAATAGGGACTAAGAAGGAATGTGGCTGTAACCAAGATATGAGCTTCATTAGTTGAAGTTGATTGGGGATTGAATCTTCCGTAGAAACATTCATGAAAGATCCTCTCTTGTCCTTTCTCCCCATGTGAAGGTCTGCAGTGGGGTCTCTATTTTACCCAGGTTCCAGCATGTTCTGTTACATCTCTGTCTTGAAGAAATATGTTTCCTGGGGAAGTAGTCTGGAAAGAAAGGCATGCTGGAAGTTGAAAATGCAATCTCCTCTCAGATGAGATAAAAATGTGAGAACTGTGAAATGCAGTATGGATTTTTTTTTAGGTTAATTTGCTTAGGAATACCTTTATTAAGTTACTCGATTAAGGGGAAGTTTAGTGATGTCTGAGGATTTTTTTCAGTATAATTGAATTTCTAAAATAGCTATCTTTCTTTGCTCTTGCATTTTCTTCTGATGCCATAGTGGAAATTTGTAGCAGAGATTATAAACGGATGTTTAAAAAACAAACCCTAAGTGGAATTTAGTCTCATACTTTGAAACTAGAGCAGAGGGGAAGTAAATATTTTCATTTGAGAGCAATCTTCCGTATATGATTATCATAGATAATATGTCAACGTGCCTTCTCAATCTGCAGCTAACTATTGCTGAAACGCTGTTGTTTTAAGTTAATAAAACAATAAGGCAAGTAGGGCCGTTATTGGGATAATTTGATCAATGTCCCTTTCTCCTTTAGAAGGGAAAACTCGGTATTGTTTTGGCTAAGTTCTCATGTCTAGGAGCACTGATTCCAGCTAAAAATGCATACCACTGCTATAGCTTAAGGGCTGCAATAGGCAATTGCATTCAAGTATGTGTTAGTAGAGCAAAGTGCTCAGGAAAAATTCTTGCCCAGTCTGGAAAATCTCACAGTCAGTTCCGAAGCTCCCAGATATGCCCCAAGACTGCCTGTTCAGTTAAATCAGCAATCCCTATGCCTACATCCTTCTGAAAAATAATAATCATCATCATCATCATCATCATCATAAATTATTAGAATTCTGTGTTAGTGATTCCTTAAGTATTTCCGTGAAACGTATGCATCTTACCGGAGATCACTCCCTGCTCATTTAGTACATAGCACAGCAGTTCTAGTCCTTTGCTTTTACAGTTTGTATGAATTGGGGAATATCATAGGTATTAGCAAAGTAGAAATGATAGAAATTGAAACAAATTAACTTTTCACGTATTGACAGTCCCAACAGTGTCAGTCATTAGTCTTTGTTCTCCTCATCAACAGCGAGAAGGGAAGCGAGGTGCTTCCAGATGAGGTGAGGTGGTATGATACTGGTGAGATACATATACCAAAACCCATGAATTTCCCCCCAAAAAACCCACTTTCCACAACCTCATTTTTACTGTCAGATTAACTGCAACCTTTCATCTTCAACTCTTGCTCACTTTTGAAGTGGAAATATTGTTGAGAGTTAATGGTCACACCTAGTATCATAAGTCTTGTGTAATCTTCACCAGTCAATCGGTAATCAGTTTTACCAATCAATCTCTATATCCTGTCTATTTTGCTGCATGGTTTTGCCTTTTGGAAGCACTGCTTTCCATAGTTTTCAGTATATACAGTGTGACACTGAAACTTGAGATCAGTAGTTGAAATCAAGAGAATCAGTAGGCAAGGAAAGTGAGTTTTATGCCAAAGAAGTCTAAAACAACCTCTGTCAGCTCTGAAGAGCAAGTCCCAGTAAAGCCTGCTCTTACCTAATTCTGAGGAGTTAATGTTAATTTGGTGAACGTGATCTGGAATTTTTTTAGATATATCAAGTTATGGTACAACACAACATCATTTTTATCTAGTTAATGTCCGAAGTGGAATGACACATAGGAATTTCTATATTCAGATATGCCCCCAATTTACCTTTAAAGTTTAAATCAATATAAATTTGGTTTAGAATGATTTGGATTGCCTCAGTAAGGGATAGGAATTAAACAAAATCATTATAAACTAGGTTTAAATTGATTTAAGATTGCCCACATTTAACTAAAACAATTTAACATTGTTTATTCCAGGAAAGTAAGGTAGCTTTTAAAAAGCCATTTTTAAGGTTTTTGAAAACTTTTAAGTATATAAATATGACAATATTTTGATATATGAAGTTAAAACTAAAAAAGGAAAGTCTGAAACAGATTGAGACTGTTCTTACAAAGTTATCTGTACATACCTTTTTGTTCCAGAGACTCTTTATAGTTTTTCATCAACCATGTGGCACAAATCAATGTAAAGTTCGCTTTGATAAATTACATATGGGATGGAGAATTTTTTAGATAATTATAGTCTGAATATTTTTATTATATAATCCTAGTATTCCATATGTTCTGATGGCGGTTAGTCAGATTTCATTATATTAAGTAGCATTTTAATAAAATATAAAAATCAGATTTCATATTATTATATTCTTAGCATTAGGAATTCTAAGTTTGCATCAGGATTTTTAACCGAAGTGGTATTTTACCTGTTTTGCAGTATAATGAGTTTTCAGAAGATGTTTCTCTTGTTTTAGCATTTACGTATTAAAATGTTTTACATTTTTCTGTTTCAGTTTTATCTCCTTTACTTCCCAGACTGTTCACTTCAAGAGGCAAGTCACTTTTCTGTTAGAACTAATGACTGAGATAGCCCAGTCTATTCTAACAGTTTTCGAATTTATTGCGAACCTGTGATTAATACAATCAAATCCAGTGTAGTGACTAACTCTTCCTTCTTTTTCATTTCAATTTTCTAATGCTCCAGCAGAGCTCTCACATGCTTACCTTTTCTCTTAAGAGCCTGAAAATGCAAGTCTGCTAACAGTTTGTCTTCTTCTTATTGATGATTTTTTTTTTGTCAAAATGAAAAATATACAGATGTATTCTAATATGAAAAGTTAGTATTCTCAAAGGGAAACATGTTTTAATAGGTAATTAATATTTATTAAAAAGAACATATGCACTAAAATAGATCATAGAAAGCAGATAAACATTGAATCATTTATGTTTTATGTACTTTACTTTTAGAACTACATTCTCTTTGTCGTGCAGTTGCAGATGGTTTGCTGAGAGTTGTTTGTGCACATTTGAGGGCAGAATTTAGCCTGAATATTCTGTACAAGTCATATGGTTGGTGACACTAGCAAATAGACCCATCCAAGCAAAAGAACCCTGACAAAGTCTTTTGCTACCCTCTAAAAAGTAGTTTCTAGTAAAGAAGAAAGGAAATAAAGATACAAAGATGTGAGGCTTTGGACTATTTTAGGAAGTCAAAAGGCTTTGGCAGGCATCTGTCTGGTTACTTGCATGGGCTCAATCAACTCAGAATCTGATTTTCTCATAAGCGATGGAGAGTTACATCCTCACAGCAGCCTTACAAGAATAAATGCATATTATTCTCTCCATTACACAAAGGATACTGAGCAATTTATCCAAATAAACCCAAGGAAAGCCACTAACTTTAGTGAGCCTTTAATGAGTCTCATTCTTAATGTACCTTAACTTTTACTGCAGAATCTTCCTTTCTTCTTGGACAGATGTCTCTCGATGGAGGGAACCCCCCCTACTATGCAAATGTGCCAGGAAAGTTTATGAAAGCAGCTTAGCACTGCCTTAACTTTTAAGCAACTTCAGTATAGAAATCATTCTAGAAAATAGCATTACTACTTCTCATAAAGATGATCATCCACCCAAGCCAGCGTAGCTAACTAAAACTCGTTAGCTTTAAGACTAAATGTGATATACGCTCTAGCCAGACTTTCTGGTAGTGTGCTGAGCGTATTGACTTACTGCCCTGCACTAGGTCATGAGGATTTGACAGCTTGTATTATTATTAATGAGATATAAGACCTTTCACTTCCAGGTCATCTGTTTGAAGTCCAGACAAGACTGGTGGTAACCAAACATTATCAACATCTGTTTTGTGGCCTATGCAAAATAAGCCTTTTGTCTCTTTTCAGACAGAAACCATCATGATTTGAGCAATTTCCAATTGGAAAAAAAATATGTATATATTTGACACTGACTTTATACGAAATTGGAACTGTGCCCAAAAATTTGAGTACGTTGAGCTACAGTTACAATTGTATGACAGTACCTACAAAAAAAAAAAAAAAAAAAAAAAAAAAAAAAAAAAAAAAAAAAAAGAGTAAATTATCTAGCCCTTAGGGAACTTTTCTATTTTAGGTTCTAACAGAGGACTCATTTACATTTCTGAAATTATTTTGAAGCCTTGCACAGGTCCAGATGCAGCAGTAAAAGCACTAACACACCAAGGAACTGCATCCAGGGCCACAAAAAGCTCACCAAATAGGCATTTGGGATGGAAAAGCTAAATAAAATCAAGTCATCTTTATACACATAAATAAAACCTATTTAATATTATCCATACATATATATATATAATATATTTAAATATGGTGAAATATCTTGTGGCCAAAATCAGAGGCTGAATTCTCTTTACAAGAACCTATTAGTGTAGGCTGTCTCTAAGAAGAAAGGTCTGCAGCTTCTTCGTGATGATTCTTAAGGAGAAATGTGGGGACACATTTTCAGTGTGTTTCTTCTGTTCCCTTCTCAAAATGATTCTCAGGTAAATAGGATCATTTCTGTCAGTTTTATTGGTATAATTAGATGAATGGTGGCTTTCCCTAATTAAATAAAAGAACAATAACTTGGGCTTCTACTGTGTAGGCAGATTTTGAGATTTGATTTTGAAGGAAAAAGTGTCATTTTCTTGGGGCCAACTAGAAATAGTTTTGTTGCATCATTTGCTGTCAAAATAATGGTTGAAGGCATTTAGAGCGTCTCCAGCAGTGAGCATAGCTTATGGAAAAGAGGAGAGGACTCATCCTCACCCCTCTCAAGCTCCTGGAAGGCAAACATGAGACTGTTTACAAGAGCACTCATCTTCCCACTCCAACCCTTCTGTAGTCTCCCCGATGAGTACTCTTCGGTAAGAATATAGTGTTGTTTCCTAATAATTCCCTCTCATCCTCCAGCAACTTGCACCTCCAAGGCTTCCGAACTCAGAAGTAGTCCTTATTCTCTTCCTTTTTTTTTTTCTCATTTTCTTTCTCCTTCCTCTTTCTTACTCTCTTTTACTGTCCATGTGCAGGTGGCTAAGGCATCTTAAGCTTTCACTTCTTTTATGCTTTTTTCCTTAAAGAAAGTATGTATATATGCTCAGAAATACATTAGTTAAATATCAAAGTTCCATTAGGAAACACCCCCCAAAAATATTAATATTTCTCCTATTTTATCAAGCTCTTAAGTGGAAACTATTTACTGAATTCAGTACGCTCCTGAGTAGTTTTCTCTTTCTGAAGTCCATTTTTCTTGCAAATTAATATTCCAGATAGAAATGTTATTGGAGGGGTTGCTTACTTGGGTAAGAGGCAGGAATGTGGGAGAAGAGTGATTCTTTTTCCCTTTTTATGGCAGACATATGAATGCACAAGCTTTGTACTTCCAAACATGGAAATTTCATTCAGCCAGATTTCCACAGTTCCTGCTTATTATATATTCAGATTTTGGTCCTCTAGTCTAAGTATAAAAAAGAAAAACATATTTGTATGAGTTTAATTTAGAATATAGATTCAGGCATAAACTGAAAACAGTTCTACTTTTGATATGCTGTTGGCTTTCGCATTGAAAACAAACAAAAAATAAAAAAGCCTCACTGTTTCTCTAACATTCTATTTTTAGACATCTTAGTATTTATTCTAATCATTTTTTTCCACATTACTATCCAAAATAGTTAAATATTTTATAAGGTAATTGTCAATCACAGTTGACAGTGCTTGTTAGGACAGCTTTGAAGAGCTCTTCTCTTTGTACCTTACTACTTCCCATTCTAAGCCTGAGCATCCTTGACTTTTAGAATGGCAACAAGATTTTTTAATTTCCAAGCTTTAAAATTAATTTAAGCTCTATATTTATGGGGTAGGGACTTCAGAAACACAGTCATAGGTATAAGGAGCCACCCTCCACAGTTAGGCACGTTATTTCATCTTCACTATGCAATTGATTTCTATGGGAAAATCCCCCTTCTCCAAAATCTTCATAGGAGCAACTCAAATAGATGAGTGGTAGGAACAGCATTAATGGGACCTACACTAAACACTTTCTCTGACTTATGGACAGAGATTTTTCCATTTTGTTTTTGTCGCTGATATTACAGAAGCAAGCTAGAAAACCAGTTAAGCAGGCAGTGTTGGTTGGTCTTGGTTCCAGTGGTCAGAAACCATACAAGAGGTGACTCCATCCAGTGCATTTGAGCAGTTCTCGCTGGTAGCCTGTTAACATGAGTCCTTTTACTATGGCTTTCTGAAGAAATAATATTTATGTGAGCATGCTCTGTCAGTCTCCATCTTTGTAACTTCTGAACCTGGAAAAAACTTTGAATAACATCTAATGCATGAGTAGGGGGTTGAGGGAA
>PPHD01004090.1:0-29490 GCA_002909625.1 Bambusicola thoracicus | reverse complement strand
TTACCCTCATCCTGTCACCTGTCACCAGTGAGAAGAGACCAACCCCGTTCTCACTGTAATTACCTTTCAGGTATTTGAAGAGAGCAGTAAGGTCCCTCCTCAGCCTCCTTTTCCCCAGACTAAACAGCCCCAGTTCCTTTAGTCTCTCGTCATAGGGCATATTCTCCAAGCCCTTCACAAGCCTTGTTGCCCTTCTTTGGACCTGCTCCAGCACCTCCATGTCCTTTCTGTATTGAGATGCCCAAAACTGAACACAGTGCTTGAGAGGGGCCTCACCAGTGCCGAGTACAGGGACAGGACACAAACTGATTTGGTGGCCAAAAATACCAATTAAAAATGTAATGAGAGATCATCTGCAGTATAAGAAAAGAAAAATTAAGCATGTTTTTAATGAACTTTCTTAGTCTGATTCATGATCTAATACAGTCTCCTTTGTAAATTTACCCCATAAAAAGTAGGCTGTTATAGCTCCTTTGAGTCAATAGACCTTTGCAATAATTAAAATCTACTTCAAAGATTAATAATGCTAGATATGAGTAATAATTGTCACTGCTTTAAAGCTTTGAGGTTAATATATTTTAACTATAGATTTAAGAAACAAAGCAAAACAAACTCTTTTATATACATTTTCTATTTTGGTTGAAATAATGATGTTGGAGTTCAGTGAGATTCTTTTCCATAGTGCAGTCTCTGCCAGATAAAGGTCTATATTAAAAAGGGAAAAAGGTCTGTAATTCATGACTTAGAACAGTATTCTGTTATCAATCCTAATTCTCAGTAATTCAAGGTTTAATGATTACAGATTTCATCCAGCTATACCTTTAATATGGGATCTACTAGGCAACAGACGGACTCTTGTTAGATCCTGCACTCACTGAAGCATTATTGTTCTCACAAAAAAAAAAAAAGACTTTTTTTTTTAAAATTGCAGGCTCTTTATACATCTTCAGTCTTAATGACCATCTTAAAGGGGAACTAGTTTTTCTAAACAAACTGCAGTTAATAGCTATTTTCTTCATGATTTTACTTGTATCTCTTATTCCAATTTGATTTATGGTAGAGAGAATCAGATATGAATTTATGAACTAGTGAGTTGACGGGGTCATCAGTGAAACTGTGTGCAGTACCTTTTGCTTCCTTCCATTGCAGGGATGGGCAAGTTCTGCATTAAAAAAATTCATTGCAAGATGTGTTCTGTCCATTGTAAAAACTTATAACCAGGTAAGCAACACAGTTGTAGCATGAGGTATGAAAAGAGTAGCAGAATTCAGTACCTAACAGAGCTGTTGTTCAGTTTCAATTTGTGCACCTAACCATCAACATCCCAGACCAGATCCCTCCCATGTTGGCTAGCAATACTGAAGTGACATGGAAAGCCAAGTATTTTATTGCCATCACACAGTTTTTCACTTCAAAACGTGTTTATTTTGAAGGATGAATATCTCCAAAATATGTTGTACAGCTTTTTCATTAAGGCAAAATGTCAGGGGAGAGTATTATTTAAACCAAACACAAAGAAGAAAATTCTTGGAATGCTATGTTCTTTTCTAACATGACATAAAACAGTGTTTGCTCTCTGTAACTTAAATTGTATAGAAGGCTTGCTTTGCCAAAGTTATTTATAGAGCTTGATATTATTGTTTTCTTTGCTTTTGTATTTAAAGCTTAATTCACTGATATCATCACATGGTCATTTGATGAAAATGCTTTAAAGTCTTTTGTACTTTTTAGTGTACACTTTTTTATATACTTTAAAGTCTTCCAGATGCATAGTCTTGAAGCTTTTTACCTTTGTGTATGTCATGATCTCACAAAGTTGAACTTCAGTTAGACATTTGTTTCAAAAACTTTTTCCTGGAATTTCTAAGGCATTAATTTAAATTGAATTTTCATGTTGTTTCTTTCTTTCTGCTTTCAGTTCCAAACAAGTAGGGGTGTGTATCTACCTATAAACTCTACAGCCAGTGAGTTTTTTGCAACTTAAGAGCAACGGCTTTTCTTATGTACGCATCATGTATTTTCAAATATGAGCATCAACCTGAGGAATATCAAAAAAGCAGAAAGTACTCAGGTCCTACCGTGGCCATTAGCACTCTTAAAAGTAGACAACTATTTGCAGCTTTTTGCCAAGGAAACATCACACTGATAATTTGGATGCTTTTGCACAGTGAAAAACAAAACAAAACTGTCCTTCTCCAGCAGAATTCATAGCCTTTTTTTTTTTTTTCAGTCTGTTTCAATGTGCTAGTTGATTGTTACAACCATAAATTAGTATAGTCAGATAAATACTTTGTTCCACATTCCTAAGTAGACTGCTTCTGTGGCACTGCCAAACTCTAACACAATTCCTTCTCTATTTGGTCAGTAAATTGGTATAATTATATGAAGTGTGAGTTCTCCATCAGGCAAGCAAAATTCTGAAGATTTTTTGAGATTCAACCATGGTGTTTCAACCCCACACTTTGCAGTGTTTTGAGTTCACCTCACTGGTAAATATTGTGATTGGGAAAACGGATGTCTGAACAATGTTCAGTTGTAGAACTGCAGAGTAATTTACTACCAGCTCCAACATCAATTTGTTACTTCTGGGAAGGAGCCATGTTGTTAGGAGTGGCACATGGGTTGGAACAGACTGGCCCCGTGATGGGGGGGGAAGGCTGTAGTTTAGTAAAATGGAAAACAGTGCAGCTTTGGCTTATAACTGTAGTGATCAGAAGACACACTTGATAAACAAAGCTGGTCTTGAGGATGTGCAAAATGCTCATTAAGGCATCTGATGGTGACACTCCCAAGATTAGTGCTGGTGCAGATGTAGATAAGGAATGGCTGGGGGTGCAGCTTTGTAGAATCCTTGTAGATTTATCTTGTAGATTTGCTTTTGGAGGTATTAATTTGTTTGTTAATTCTTTTTATATTTAGGCACAAACCTGTGTTTGGTTACCTGAAAGAGTACAATAAAAATTCCCAGTTGTGTGGTGTGAGGATTGGGACTGGAAGGGAGACCCTAGGCAGTACCACCATTAGAAGTAAGGAATCCTCATCACCATATCTTCCTGGCCATATCTCCTGCCTAGTTGTCACACCAGCGGTCAGCAAAGCTTTTGTTGTTTTAATTTATGCTTACGGCATAAAGACTCGGGAGGATGAAGGTAATGTTGGAAACTGCAGTAAAAGGCCCTTGTTTTGTCAAGTGAGAATGTGTTTGGTTTGAGGCAGCTGAAAGCTCCAGTTGAACTCCAAACTTATTTCTGTAGGTGACAGTGAGTTGTCTCACATGCAGACCTAACTTTTGAGGGAATAAGGTCAAAGTTCTGTTTTCTTGATGACAGCCAAACCTCTCCTTGTCTTTGAAGGCTGCTCCAAAAGCAGTGCCTTTTTTACTTTCTTGGCCCATGACATCAGAGGCAAATGTTAGTGGTATGGTAGTAGAGGTTGAACCTACTTGCCAGTATTCTGTTATGTGTTGTTGCTTTGTAACAAAGATGGCAGCAGGGGGGCAGTCTGACAAAATGATGTCTGATGTGGAAGAGTGATGGAGCGAAGACGTCGCATTGAATTCCACCATGCAGATAAAATGGCATCCATTGATGTTTTCTGAAAGTTGATGGAGACCAAAAAGTGAATGTGAGCACAGTGAGGCTGTGGGTGGTGCTTTTCAGCAATGACACCTTCATAGCAGCTGTGAAAAAGTGTGGATTTTCACAAGCATGGCATGCAGGCTCTTGTTCATCACTGGCAAAAAAAAATGCATAGCTAATGATTGTCGATATGGTCAAAAACAGCATTTCATAGTTGAGAATTTATCAGATAGTGTTATTGTGCTTTTTATATCAGTCATAGTTTTTATGGAAACAAATAGGGGGCATTATTTTGGAGCAACTTACGTACCTTCACTGAATACAAACCTTGGCTCACATTGCCTCCATTCTGTGTGGGCACAGAAGCCAAATGGCATGGGCTCTACATGCTTCTCACTTCAAGGGGATTGAGGCAAAATTCTCTTGTGAGTGATGCCTGAACCCCTCACATCTCCTTGCAGTGTGCTTATCTCAGGTTTTACTCCCTCACCAAGAAAAGTCAAAAAACAAAGTGTCTTTGTAAAACTTCAGTTGCAGCATCTAAATCTCTATACTGAAGCTTAGTATCCTGGTCCTGTGGTGCTGTTAGTTGCTCTGGTTGATTACCAACCTAAGGCTTAGATCTTTAAATTTCCAAATATGTGAAGAATCAGGAGAAAAGGGAATAACCCCAAGTGAGATGGAACAAGTGTTTTTAGAAATAGATAAGAAGCAGCATAAGGGGGCAATTTAAAGACTTATAATGATGAAAGTTTGTGAGTAATAACTACTCACTAAAGGGAAGAGTGCAGAGGAACTTCAAACTAACACTCAGTAGTGGTAATTCATGACCAAGGCTCACGACACCTCTTTACAGACATACTCCTTGTAGAAATGCTTATGGCAGCAGGATTCTGCACAATGGATTGTTCATTAATTCTTTTATTTAAGCACATGCTTGTGTCTAATTTGCTTCAATAGGTACAATAAAAATCCCCCAAGACTTCATAAAGACAGTAAAATTTCCTCAATTGAGAGTTTTAGAAATCTCCTTTGTGAAAAGATGTGATTTCTTAGATTTCAGTCTTGTGTTATGAGATATTCACATGAAATTATGTCTGATGCTAAACTGAAGTTATATTAAGAAGATCATAAATTGGAGTTGTACAAATGTTTTTGCAGGTCTGCTTTTGCTCTAAAAACATCTGTAATGAAATAGTAGGGCAGCTTCTCCCACATTACAAGTGAAAGTAAATTCCTTATGAAATTAATGTGGAAATAATTCAACCATACCATTCTAAGTGTTTATCTAAAAGGCTGATCCCTATCTGTTTAAATTCCATAGCGTTACACAAAAAGATTTACATCCAGTATTATTTATGATGCCGTAATGGGAGTATACAAATAACAGTATGACATGCTGTGAACTCTTTCATCTCTGAAGTAGCAGGTTTGTAAGTGGGACCTGTGGTGAATCAATCAGGTGCCAAGCAGGTCATGCTCAGACAGGTTACTGGCTTGATCATTTCTAGTGGGAAAATCTGTGCCTGCAAATGATATTTCATTCAGTCAGTGAGTATCTTTGACCCTAAAAGTTGTTCTCTATACATTGCCTAGAATTTTCTATTTAGGAGACAGTAAGGAATCCTTACAAATTCCTCACTTGTCCTTCCTAAAGCTAGAAGGGGCATATTTTGGCACCTTGACTGCCATTTTCAGTTCCTGTCTTGTCATTAGGAAACCTTCCTGAACCTTCTATCCCTCCTTTCCTCTTGCAGTCTAAATTCATTATGGTATTTTCTTTTGTTTCCTTGCCTTTTTAACCATTTAGTTCCATCCTAGGTTGTACTTAATCCCCTCCAGTACTGAGCTTCTGGCTTTCTGCTGCAGACATCAGGAAACAGAACATAAAGCTATTGTGAATGAGGAGTAGAGTTGCTTCATAAGGTAGATCTCATGAGACACATTCCCAGAGTGCTGTGGAACACTTCTCTATCCCTTAAAAACCTGCTCTTTATTAATACTTTCAGTTATTTCATGCACATTTCCAAACAGGGAATACATTATACAGCAAGCTGTTTGCAACTTTGTAAACTGACTCACCAGGTTAACCAAGATAAGACTTTTAGTAAGTGCAAAACTGGCTTGGATTCTTTGCTTTGAATACCTGTAAAAATGCTGGCATTCACCCATACCATCCATTTGCTTATGTGTTCCTATACAATGGACTTATCTTTCTGAATAAAATTCATTTCCTCAATTCAACTGTTGACTCCTCAATCCAACTTCATGTTCAAATTATGAATATACACAGCCTATGCTATATGTCTTCATTTTAGGAGTATGACCTGGATTTAGGCTATGCTGGAGTCTCAACCAGCTTGAACATTGTAATTCAGCTGAAACAAAACAAAACCAAGACATAAGAAGTACATTTGTTCGTATAGAAAATTGTGAGCGTAAATATTTCAGAGAGAAGTGAGACTTTCCCAAAACACTTCTAAAATCACAAAAACTTCTGTAATGCTTTTTTCCATGTTGACAACTTCTATAAATTTTCAAGTGTACATACTACTAAGAATTAGAAATGGCAAGAGAAAGAAGGGTACCAAACAGAAGAGGGAAAAGTAAGAGAGATGAAGAGAAGAAGGAACAGTAGCTGCACAACTGGAAAGAACAGATATCAGATTGGGTGAGGAAGTCAGAGAGGAGCAAGAGTACCTGGAGCCAACAACAAGATGAAAGAACAGAAATCAGAGTACAAAGAGGAAAACTGGGAATGAAAAGTAAGAAAAAGGCATCAGGCTATAGAGAGAAAGAGTATTATAAAGAGAAAAAAGAGGGAGAAGAACAGAAAGGAGGATATGAGGAAAGATAATGAGCAGAACTAGAAGGGATGAGTGAACTGTGCAGAAACATTTAGAAGCACTGGTGGGATGCTCTCTTTGGGCATAATGCCGTAAGGAGGTGCACATGTTCATGAGTGTTTGACAGCATGTGTGAAACAATCAGCACAAACCTGCTTGCTCTGTAAGTCTGCTTAAGTTCTCTACCAGCTCTTAGAATCAGAGAAAAAGGCCTAAGTACATGGAAAATCATATTCAGAGTTTCAGATGCAAGTGCTAAAAGACCCATCTTTGTCCTTGCCACCCTTTTACCACGTTTGGCTGCCAGGGATGTCCAGTATCTGAGACAGGTCACCTCTCAGTCAGGTTATGTTCATTTGCTGAAGTAATCCAGCAAAGAAGAAAGGAGGAGAAAAAAATAAAGAGGGGAAAAGCAGAATGGAAAAAAACCTACATAGAAGCAATGTGAAAAAGAATCATCTTTGCAGTCTTAGCAGTTTTTATATTATTTAATTAGAACAGCAGTATTTCCGTAGATGGAGACAGAAATGGACACTGCGCTGGGAATGGGCAGATGTGAGCATTTCTCAGAGCATCCATTTAGAGGAGGTCAAGCTTCAGAGGGCCCCGTGTCTCCCAGCAGTTTCAGTGTTTCTCAAGGCTGGTGGTTACCACAGTGACATAACTGTTTTGTTGTGGTTCACTAGGGAAATAAATAATTTGCTCTCAGCAAATCCCAGTCATCCACCTTCTATTCTTTTCTCCATCAACATCTTCTCTTTTCTTTCATGCTTTGAAAGTTGTTTCAAATTAAATTGAAGAAATAAATATTTCACGAATATTTAAATTTAATCTTGCAGAGGAATACAGAGAGCAAGAACCCCCCAAATGCATCTCAGGTTACATCTCAGGTTAGCTTTTAAGAACATGAGGCAAATTCACAATTGAGAATTCTAATGGCTTCCTTCACAACAGTTAATTTTCAGACTTTTATTATACAAAGTAGAGGTTTATGCTGTTAGTGTTAGTGAGGCATCTCAAGGATGAACAAAATTTTTATTCTCTTTTCCCACTACATCTTTCCCTCCTTTCTTTTTTAATCATTTTTTCCAGGCCTTTGTTTTCTACAGTACTGGTTTTAATTTTTGACCTCTATAGCTGAAAGATGTCATAAAGCACTCTTAAAACTCAATACATTAAGAATGTTAGCATGTAGTATTTTACAACCTTAAAATTATCTGTGTGGGGCAGAACAATAGGCTCAATCATAGGCAAGTAAAGCATGAGATGTTTCCCCATTTCTTCTAATTGTGCTATCATTTGCTGAGCTTACAGAATTTTTATTTCTGGTAGTTCCCTAATAACACTATTGTTGTTGTTATAACTATTTATGTGCATGCTCATACTTTAAAGGAAAATTAGTCTAAAGGGGACTTCTGTCAAAGAGATTGTATCAACTGAAGGATTATTTTCCTTCATGCTTTGAAATAAATTTGGCTTTGAAATAGTCTTATCATTTTACTGAAGATAATGGTGCAGACTAAGTCACAGTCTGATTAGTCAAAGCAAGTTAATTAATCTCCAAATGCATATTCTCCCATCCTGTGAATCTCAGCACAGTTCAAGCATTAAGTACATTAGTCATTGCTGTTCAGTAAAAGGCAAAATGAACAACATTAAGATTTGAGAAGTATGAAAAATGCTTTAAAAGTGTATCATTTGAGGATCTGAAAGGTTGAGCCTCCAGATGACCAACTTCACAGCAGCATAACATAGCTGCAGCAGATAGCTGCTCTGTGTCTGATATGAACGGGCACAGTTCAAACCCAGCTGGCAGGCTTCTATACAGTAATTACCATCGTGTGGCACACATCTGTACTTTACTTTGGTAATTCAGTCTGCAGGCCAAAGATCAATTTAAGAGTAGTGGGGTGAGACATTTGGGCAGGACAATGTGTGCTGCCTTTCCTATGATGCAGTTTTTTTCTTTTGGAGCTTAAAAACACAGAAAATCTGTCAGGGAACTCTGAGATAGACATCTCTCTTCCTTTCACTTCAGCTAAGTATATTAAGTTCAGTGTTCATTATGAAAATATCCATTTGGTCTAAACAGGGGCATTTTACTAACGCTTGCTCTTTTGTTTTCTCTTATAATCTTTTTACTGTTTTAAAGAGATACCATCCATTTATTATTAAAAAAAAATAATAATAAATTTAAGCTTTGCATTTGGGTAGGTCATCCCTTAAAAAGAAGGTGTCCATGTTAAGAAGTTGATTACAAAACTTTTTTCTTCTCTACCATGTTTTTCTAAAGTGTAGCAGTTTTCTGTGAGGGCTTTAACTAGATAACGGGAATTTTTCACTGTCAGCTTTAAAGGACTCCTTTCTAGGAAGGCAGATTGCAACTAGTACATATTTTAGTGAAACTGCGTCACAGAATTTTCCATAGCAACATGCCATGACGTTACTGCTGTTGAATTATGATCGCTATGCCTCACAGACAAAACGAAACAATGGTAAGCGGATTTTTTTTTTCTTTTTTACAAATGTACTGTTTCATAATTTTTTTTCTATGTGCAACTCCTTCTTTAATAAACATTCTGATGCAAATGTTTGACATTGGTGGAAGATGTGCACATTCTGAGAGCCAAGGAGTTATGTGAATTGACTGTTAATACAGCCATTCATTTAATATATGAAATTAGCTTTCTCCACTGGCAACTAGAAAAGAGTTAATTAGATTCTAATCCACCTGTATAGCTAATAAATCTCTTAGTTATTGCACCTGACAAATTAAAAGACTTGCTTCTTCTCAAGCCTTTACAAAGTATTGCTGCATTTGGGAAGGTTGCTGTTATTTGCTGGTACCTATTAAATTAAGTTGCATGGTCTCAACACCTGGGTGTTTTACATATCTTCTGATAATTGGTAGGTGTTGTTTCAAAGGTACTGTTAACAATCTTAAGTTATATGGTGCTATTTCTTCAGCTTAGTTGTAAGACAGCTATTTCAGTCATAATACCATTTTTAAAATTGTTAGGAACTTTCTATGTTTTACTTATGTATTGCAAACAGACTGAAAACTGTTTTTTAAGTATTGAATCTCATGATTAACACAAAGAGAAATCAGGTCTATCAGGACACAAATTAATATGACGTTAATACTAAAAACATTTTCCAGTGTGAAAGGGAATTGTTACTACATAGGTATTATTTTTATACAGTTTCATTAGAAATTAAGAGTAATATGAAAATAAAACGCTGCAAATACATATCTCTTTGCGGAATAGAATTCAGTTGAAAAATCAGTCATTACAAAATGCCGTTTTAAAACATTTTTCATTAGAAAGATACAATGGAAGAAAAATGTGACTCTAAGAGGACAGCCTTTGGGAAGTATGAGTTAAACAGGAGTCATCAAAAAGTTTTCAGTATCAATTTGTGCTACTTATGTAATGGTATATACTTGTCATGCAATGTAATTTTTGCAGAATGCTCTTTCATATCTAAACAGTTCTGAAGATCTAGGGAAGACTAATCCTATGTGACAGCTAATAGGCGTCATCACTATTAGTTGTCAAAATACTTTTGAATGTAGAACTTTCTTTTCATTTCTTTGCTTTCTGTCTTATCGGGTATTTTCAAGCATAAGTAGTAGAAAACATGGATTATAAAATCCAGCAGTTTTTGTGAATAGTAAGATTAAAATTACTGTGTAATTTGAGAAGATGAACAAGAATGTAAATATAAAAAAAAAATCTCGTCTGTGACTTCGTTATGAAAAGATTTCTTCCCCTTCTTTCTGAAATATTTGGTGCTGTCTTCAGAGGAGCAAGTAGGAACTTGTCAAGATAATTGTATAATATAATTTTATATCAATTTGTATGATTGTATAGTATGGTCACAGTTTCTTCTTCAAAGAAACTTATCCAGCTTGGTAAATATTGTTCTCTAATTGCTTGAACATCTCTTCTTATGCATGTGTCCAGCTTTGAAAGTTGAGCCGAGGATGAGTCAGAAAGCACCAGATCTTTACACCTTTCTCAGACTGCTTTACATCAGGTGTACTTGAATTCCTTCCGTGTGAATCCTTTCATGGCACAAGAATCAGATCTCTGAGATGTAGAAGGAACTAGGACTGGAGGAACGGTGTGTGAGGAGCAGTTTGAAGATGTCCTCCATTAAGAATGCATAGCACAGAGATTCTCCACATCTGACAGAATTACACCTTAGTTTATGACTTTTTTTTTTTTTTTTTTTTTTTAGACTGTAGTTGTGTATGTATTTAAAAATAAAAAACTGAATGTTTCTAAAGCAGTTAAATTTTACTTCAAAAGTCAGTGTGATCCACTTCGGCAACTCACAGGATTTGCACAAAAAATGAGTCTTTCTACGAATCAAAGTGGAAGGAAACATTTCTTCTGCACTTTAATTCTCCTTCTATTAACCTTACAGTACCCTTCCACAGCCCTTGATTGGAAAGACTTCTAGCTGTTTTTTGTCCTTAGTTTAGGGGAAATGTTTGATGATGGCTAAGAAGACAGCAAATTTTTAATAAGTTTTGATTTAGGATAAGGGAATGATTTTGGCCTAGAAGAGACTCTTGTGGAAGAAGAGATTAACACTGCTTAGTGTTTGTTTAGACAGTTTTCATGAATTGCTTTAGTTTTTGTTGTACAATGCAGAATAACAGAGAACGGTCAATTTCTGTGTTTAAACTGAGAGACCACCTAGCTTCATCTATACAATCCTGACAAAATGGAAGCTAGCACAGTCTGCATAAAATTAATAGGGAATTTTAGGAAATAAATAGAGAGCAAATATGAAAAAACTAGAAGTTGTATTTGCATATTTATAAAAACATTTGTTCTCACCAATGCATTGGATTTATGGCTGTTAAATCACCTAAAACAACCTAGTCTTAGCAGTTGGAGTGGAACATTTCTCAAGATTTTTAAACAGTCACAACTGAAGTACTGGTGCCAACACAGCCATCTAAACATCGACAGTAAAGGTAACCAAAGTCTTCCTCTTCTATTGCTTAGCTTCTAGCACTAAGCTCAAATTTTCAGCAAAGTTGGTGTTATCCAGACAGACAACCACTTTTTCTCTACAAATGCATTTTCATTCTGTTCCTCCTCCTGTTGTCAACTGAGTAAACAAGTTTATGTTTGTATAGAATGAGGGTGCATTCTGTTCTGTTTGTTACCAAGACAAACACAGTACAAAAGAATCCCTCAAAGCATCCCCTGTTTGGATGAAAGCCCAGGAACACAAGAACTCATCCTCAAGAACACTATCAGACCTCAGCCTCTATGGTACTTAAAAGGTAAGTCACAATTCCCTCCAAAAGATATTATCCAAAGACCACATTCTGAATGACTAAGGGAAAAAACATCAGAACTTCCCCCGCTGCATACTGGCTGGAATACACACAGAGACATAAAGGTATCACAGTCCCTGGAGGTGTTCAAGAAATATTTAGAAGTTGTGCTAAGGGACTTGATTAAGTGGGAAATGTTAGTGATAGGTGGATGATTGACTGGATGATCTTAGAGGTCTTTTCCAACCTTGGTGATTCTATGATTCTGTCATTACTTAAGAGCTCTGTATTACTCAGGGCATGTTAAATAAGGGAGAATTTTTTCTCAGCCTTTCTAATCTAAACTTAAGAGATTCAGATTGCTTCTTTTTACAGTAAACTCAATAGTCTACACCAAGGGTGTAGTCCAGGCTGTAGGTTTTGTACAAGTCTTTCTTGTAAGGCTATATTTTCCTTTCTCAAGGGAAGTGTAGTAAAATAGACAATTGCTAACAAAATATTAATTGGTGCATGCTCTTCCTTACATCTAGGTTGCCTCTAGTTAAAGAATGTGTTACCCTGATCATTGCCCAACTGTGTGCTCTCCTTGTACAGTAGTCAGCAAGAAGGTCTCTCTCAGCAAAACAAGGAGAGAAAGAAAAATCAATGAGATCTTTGCTCCCAAAATTTTGTGCTCAGTTTTGACACAAGTAAATCAGGACTGTGCTCTTCCCTATGTCTGTTGGATATTCTATGACACTTATGGAAGCTTGGAGTTCTTTGTGATAGATCTTGCTTTTGCTGTAGGCAAAAGAGAAATTCCTGTGCTCTTAGCAATCTAAGTACTGAGTTGTTTTAACCTAAGGTAACCGTGCACCTTGAACTCCATCTTTCCATGGCAGATAAAGATGCATACCTAACTTTGTATGTGAAAACCAAAGTCAGACTGTTCAGTACTCTTCTTGAACCTGATTTGAATTTATTCTACTTCATCAGTGAAAAATTATTCTTCAACTCTCACAGGTGAAATTACCACAAGTTTTTTGAAGCTGAATCCAGGTTTCCAGATCCTCATTCACCATTGAAAAAAAAAATAGGAAATATCCAAATAGTCATGCAAAAAACAAACAAACAAAAAGTAAACTTAAAAAAAAAAAAAATCTGAGTTCTGAAACTCCAGTTAAATTTCTGTTCAGTGTTTCATACATCAGACTACTACAGTCCTACTTTGTATTTGCTTATGTTGTTACAAGTACTGCAACAGGTAACTTAGTGAGTTTTGTCCATTCTTTTCCACATCTGCTTTTGTTTACCTTTACCTGTAAGCTTTCCACTGCACTACAGAACACACTTGAGAAGCACTTTGTAGTTCAGTCACATGTCCTGTCAAGTTCTGACCTTCCATACAGAATACTGGAAAGATGCAAATGAGAAAATAAATTCTTAATCAGCAGTTCAGTACATTAAAGAAATGTTTGCTATGCTGAAGATCAACACAAATTGTGTTAGATCATGCAGATATGAAACCAAAGCATCAGTTCATACCTTAGCATAACTACATAGGTTTCTCTGAAAGTAATACCTCTTCTTGATTGCCATGGAAAATGCAATACAACAGAGAGAAAGAGCACAATACTACCACCTGATACAGCAAATTCTCAGCCACAAAATACTATTTTAACACCATTTGCTATGCATTTTCACCAGTGATGAATAAGAGCCTGCATGCCATGCCTGTAAAAACCTGCATGGCCATCTGGAATATGGCTTGTCTTCCATGTTGCTATTGCCACTGCTGAATCGCGCCACTCACCATTTCACTGTGCTCACATCCACTCCTTGGTCTCCATAAACATTCAGCAAGAGTCCGTGAGTGTCAGAGGGTGCCGATTGTTTCCATGTGGAGGAATTCAAGGATACACCTTTGCTCTAGACATATTTCCACGTCAGACATTATTTGTCTTGTAACCATAAAATGAAAGCATTATTCAGGAATGTAAACTTTAATTGATATATAAATATTAATTTAAGACATCAGAAGAATTTTTTTGTTTCAAGTAACCTAAGTATACTAGCCAGAAAAATATAATCAGCAGATTCACTTCTGACCTAGGTTGTGCTGGGCCCTTATCTAATGCTGGAACTGACCCACTGCTTTTTATACTGCTCTTGAATTAGGAGTATATGAACTCTATAAGGGAATGGATGTTTTACAGGGTATTTTCCAGAAAACAGATATCTTCCTTGTTGCTAAAAAATGTCATCAGTAATGTAGCCTAAAAATGCATTACTCACATTCTGGAAAAGTGGTATATGATCCCATCTTCTGTTCCTCCTTTGTGTGATACCAACAAAGGCATTTGTTTCAAGATGTAATCAAAACAGGTCTTAGTTTTGCTACAGTTAGATTATTGATTTCTTTCCTTTTTTTTCAGGGCTATAAAAATTTGTTTGAGAAAATACCAAGGCTGAAAAAAACAAAGTAAAAAATAAAATCTTTACCTAGCAAAAGCACATTGAGGGTAATTTAACTAGCAAATATTTTAGTTTAAATCTTCTGTCACATTTTAATTACTCCCTTCTGCTTCAAGAAAATATAAATACCACTGTTTGTTATCACAGAGAAGAGAGTATTGGCAACACTAAGGCTCAACTGTAAGACCCATCAAAGCAAGAAAAGTTTAGCTAAGATAAAGCAGCTTGGTTGATTTCAGATGTTAATTTCAGAATATGTTAGGTGTTGTGAAGGTTCGTCAGTCTATTTCATGTACAATCTGTAAGGCTTGAAGTATTAGTGAATAGAGTAACCTTGGCAAAATACTACTTGAGAATAGGCTTTACCTTCAAGGGAAATAAATTAGATTTACCTAAGAGATGAACAGGATTTGTCTAACTTTATTCTGAAGAGAACAGTATGAAAGGATTGAATTTTAAAAATTTCTTATTTCATATTTCAGATTAACAGAGGGTATGAGTGAAATGAATACCAATCTGTTGTCTGTCTTGGAGTGTATTCTGATCCACATACTTTTCTATGCTGAGTGCGTCATCTAGGCATTTTAGTATTTCCCTGAATTAGAATACATTTTGTCCATTATGTGAATATTTACACGTCTTTTTCCCTGGGGAAAGAACAACATGCAGTTTAATGAATTGTGCTTTGGAGATCTGGTTTTGGATGTTTGCTTCAGTGCTTGATTGTCACTGTCTTTTATTTATTTATCTATTTATTTCTGTATTAATAGCTTTGTATTTTTAAGAGAAAAAGATTTTCCTCCACCATCTTTCTCTAGCCTCCCCTTTATTTTATTTTTTGTGACATCCCACACTTACTCTAGCAAAGGTTGGACACAAATCTTTCATTCTTGTGAATGAAGTCAAGAAAGCATAGTCTACAGGTAATAGGGCAAGGCTGTGAAAAAGCGGGAACATAGATTTGATTAGCTGTACTCTACTGTTGTGTGTGTTAGAAGAATCTGGGTGATGATTTCTTGGTGCTACTATGCGAAGATAACAGATCTGTAGCTGTCCAGAGCTCCACTTGAAACATAAGCAAGTACTTCGAGTTCTTTTGTTCAAGAGGCCTCCCTGGAAGGAAGTCTTTTAAGAGATAGTCCAGAAGGACTTCAAAGAAAGAGTGAGAAATTGCTGGTCAAGGAGTTTTGATCTCCAAGTGCAGAAGTACATCATAATGTTTTACTTTGATGTCAAACATCAAGATAAGCCAAAAATTACAGTAACAAATAGAACCTATTTGGAACTTGGTCAGAGAATCACTGGGTCAGCAGCTAGACCCTGCTTGTGGTGTTCTCTGTCTGGCAAAATGTAACACAGACATGGAAAAAAGCTGAAGAGTTCTGCTCCAAAATTTCACTGAAGTGAGTAGGCCTTGAATTCCCAAGTTCTTTTGATTTAATTTGCTAAAATAATCTCTTATTGTTCTGTACATTTATTTTGGGATGTGTTGACAGTAAGATTTTAGTTCTACTCAGTAGCAAAGTAAATCTCCCTGTTGTCCCTGTTCACAAAACAACTTAGTCTTGAAATGTACAAACTGGACTCCTTTTGCAGTACACTTAATGCATGTCAGTCTGTAAGACCAGACTTAAACTGATCTGAAGAAAACTTCACCTCTGAAGCACATAGAGTGTATTTTGGTTCTATTGAACAACCTGTTCTGCTCCACAAGTCCATGTTTGTGCACGGCTGTGCTGTTTGTATGGTCTTAATCTTGTAAGAATCGAAGCTCTAGTTGGTTTGGATGTTTGCTTTCTACTTCACAGATACTCTGTCAGGATAACAGCTCCAGTTCTTGGCACCATTTGTGCTAAAATCTTTTCTCCAGAAAGATGAGAATGTGGGGAGTAAAGTATATTACTTTTTGCCCACTCTTGGCAATGGAGAAGCATGTTTGGTTTCCATATTTTTTCATTTAAATAGCAAAATCTTTAACTATAGTCACAACCACGTGTCAGCAGTAATTAGACAATTTTAGCTGTGAATGTAAAATAGAAGAGGAATTTCTCAAGAACATATGTATATCATAAGATACACTGGTAAGAGCAATAAAATATGTATCATCAGATTCCCAATATATATCAGCATAATTAATTACTCCTGCTAGTGATGCATCAATCCAGCTCATTTCACAGTGTGAGATCTAAGATGTAGGTTGAGAGTAAACTTTAACACAGATAGGGTCAAGGTTTTCCAGAATGTGTATTCTAATGTGAGAAAAGAGTAAGACTGATTTAAACAGATGTTGATATGTACCCTTTGGTTGAAAAGGAAACACAATACTATCTTAGACTGAGAATTCTAGCAGTTATTACACTTTAGGTTCTAGGAGAGTTCTAGGAGTTATTATTCTAGGAGGTATTACACTTTAAAAAACTAAATAAGAGGGGAAGGCACCCAAAATATTAGGAAGTTTGTCTTCTGCTTTATTACTCTCTGTTAATCTGATGAGAAAGGTAAAATATATGCGCTAGATCTTGATTCTTCAGTATTGTGAGTGTCAATACACACACACACGCACAAACACATTAAAAACAAAAAAAAGAAAAGCAACATTATTGGTCTCAAGGGTTTGGCTTCAGAGGATAAATTATTTTTTGCATACACAACAACAGTAAGATATTAATCTTCTGAAGGAGGCCTTGCAGTACCTAAAAGCTAGCTTGACTTTTTTTTTTTCCCCTCTGGAACTATGTAATATTATTATTTACAAGTGAATTTTCTTCTCTGGTAGATAAATAACTGACTACCGGTCAGATCTACACAGGAGAAAAATTACCACCCTAATTTTCCTTTCTTTGATCTGTGGGCTGGCTCCAGACTGCCCTGGTCCCAGCCCTGTTCATTTCATTTGACAGCTGGCTTCAGCAGGCCCTTTCGGAAGCCATGGGCAGATGTAGCTCAGTGACACTGTTGCATCAAAGGCTCTCCTCCACATGCCAGAGATTTATAATGCTGACTGTGCTGGCTGCCTGCTTCCCTGGGGGTGCTTCTTAACTATGAGAGAACTCAACAAACAGAATAAACATTCTTCTGTTTTTCATCTACCAGTACACAGATAAATAATCAATTGTTGGAGGAAAAACATTAGTTTGTGATCTGAAATACATGCTGTGGAGAAATTGCTTTTCAGTCTCTGGCCCATTTCAGAGGCATCTGTGGAAGATGACTACTTGATAGTAAACTTAAATTTGCTATAAATTATTTATATCTTCACGAGGACTCCATGAATCAAAAACTGTTGAATGCTTCCTGAAGTGATTTTGTGATGCAGGGAAGGGTCAATGTGTAGGAAATATCTTGGTCCTAGATCAAAAGAGAGATCACTCTGCAGTTCATTCCTGTTGCTGGCATGTGATTTGGGTTTTAGATACATGAATAGGGGGACTGTTTTGAAGTATGGTAGGACAGTTTCCAAAAAAATTCCCTTGAAGATTGAGAATATTGCAAATATCCTCTCTCTTGAGAAACCAAATAAATATCAGAGCAATAAGCAATATATTTTTCTTTAGATTATTTTTATTTATTCTCTCCTTTCTAAGCAGAAGCAAGCAATTTATTTTCCAGAGGTCTGAAAGGTTAGTCATTTGCAAGAAAATAAAGATGTGAAGAATAGCTAAGTAAAAAGAGCTAAAAATGTCAAGTGCCTGGGGATGCAGCAAAATAACAAAGTATACGATTTTGTGTTTTTCAAATTACTGGATGTTGTGTCTTTGTACAGAGGAGTCATTGTTTTAGTTTAAATAATGCATCACCTTTTGCATAAAGGGAATTGTCACTAGATGCAAAGGAAATAATCATCTCTGAAGAACTGAATGAATATGATCAGCAGCCAGGTTTTTAGTGAGCCAGTGTAGTACAACAGGCAGTAATCTCCTTTCTTGTTGAAAACGTGCTCCTGTCCATGCACAGAGACAGGCAAATTATTTTCAGAGTCAACAAGCCATGCAGAAGAGGACACTCAGCAGATTAATAGTAGAGTGTATTTAAGGGTGATTATATCACTCCTCATCACCTCACAAGACTAGGAACAATATCTAAGTCATTACAAGTCAAAATTCACTTTCAGAAATCTCCTTTATTTCCTCAAGTAGCCTTGTCTAGGACTTTCCTGAGACATTAAAAAGAATGACTTTCAAAACTCTCTGGGAAGGTTTGCGACTCAACATTTCAGGAGCAGGTTAGATGGGGCTATGTACAGCCTCATCTAGGGGGATTTGGAGCTATGTGGTCCTTAAGGTCCCTTTCAACCCAAGTCTTTCTATGATATCAGCTGGAAACTTTTAAGATGTAATATTTCTCATATCATGGAGAATCAGAGAAGGTTTCACGGTTTAAGTTAAAATTCCTGCATCTCAAATTTTTCTTTTCAATGGATTAATGAGTTGCTTATGCTTTTCATAATGCTTGACACAGAAAATCAGTATGTATTTCACACATTTTTGATGCAGTTCCAAGAAGGAAATAGTATATTAAAAATCTGGATGATAATTCCAGAAAGTTGACTTTCAAGTTTCTGTAGCAAAAGATGCTTAGTGTTTGAACCTTCTGATTTCCAGCATGCTCCTCCTGTTGGTAGTAAGTTTGGGGATACCTTGATTTATTTTTAATTATTTTTATTTTATAAAAAGCTATTTCTGTTTGCTTTTGTTCCAATTTGCTTCCACTATTCTCTTTTTTGCTCCTTCCAGTCCTCATAATTCCAAAAAATGTAACAACTTGGAGAAGCTGACTTGCAGAAGCATAAGCGTGACATCTTATGTTCTCCTGCTATTTTTTTTATTTTTTTAATCACTTTCTAATCTACAGTTAAATTATTGGAACAGACTGCTTTACTGGCAAATACAAATGTAGTGAAAGGCCTTCTAAATCATGTTCTGATTATGGACTTTGATCTGCTTTGTAAGCCATGCTTCTGTTACATATTGTACTCTGCTTTCCATTCACTTGATTCCTTAGATCAGTTAGTGTTCCTGGAATCTAAGCCAATCCCCAGATTATCAGACTGAGAGACTGAGGTTGGTTTTTTTTTGTTTGGGTTTTTTGTTGTTTTTTTTTTTTTTGGCTGTTGACCACTGTATGGCTGACAATGAAACCATTTAAACAGAAAGTGTTTTCCACGTAGTTCATTTTGTGATGGAAACCAGATTTATTGCTTATATGACCTGACCATCACAGTTGGGCCCACTTTGGTTAATTTTTTGAAGTACTGTACATCCTAGGGCAGCATGTCCTTTGATATAGTAAATGATCTGTCCTATTTTTAAGATATATCAGAGCAGCATTTAATTAAAATGCATATATATTCTGTGTAAGGAAACAATAGAAATGATCCCAATCCTGGATCCTAAGGAAATTATCTGTGTTAACTAAAAGTTATTTTCCCTCCACATTGTGTAGTTATTTCTCTTATTAAACTTATAAAAACCATTTTCACCTTTGATGTTCTGCAGCTTTTTGGCTGATCTTTTCATCAGAAGTTATTCACCAATGTAAGAAATATGTTTTTGTTTCAGAGCAAATACTGGCACTGCTAAATAATTTATTCCAGTTTTAAATTAAGTGTATTTAAAATGCGTTACATGGACAGACCAGGAACTTATACTCTCCTGTGAACTTTATCCACAGAACAAAATTTTCACAAGCAATAGATCTCACAGCTCCTTTTTCTCACCCTGAGACTGCACCTATTAAGTGAGAGGGTGGCCTATTTATTACACTCCAGAAGTTCTTCCCACGATCTCTTCATCCAGAATCTTGACCTGTGTCCTCTTCAGTTTCCACTGGTTTTAATGATGTGTCTCTTTGAATGTCCTTATATCAATTATGGCTGTGAAAGTTTACCTTGAGTTTAGTTTGGATAAGAATCTGATCTTGGAGGATGATTCTTTTCTTTCTCCCACAGGCAAGCATGATGGTGGTGGTACAGAACTAATTTCAAAACCATTTGGTAAAGAAATTTGATGTGGTTCTTGGAGGTAGTCATTCTGCAATGAGGGCCAAGAGAATTTTGGAAACAGTGTGAATAAAGCCCTAAGATTGCTTTAATAATAAGAACTGACTAGGCCTGAATTTAAAAAAGGCAAACCCTTGAATTCTAAGACCATCTGATGAAAAACATGAATATAGTCATTGTCTTAAAAGCAACAGATGCTTTTTGCTTTGTAGATATGCATAACATTTCTAGATTTTTTTGTTGTTGTTGTGATGATGCTACAAGCATCTGCATATAAACATAGAAGTTACACATTCCTCCAGGCCAAAGGACACAATATATTTGGCAACAGAATTTGTATCACAGAATCACAATGAATCCTAATGGATGGAAGGGGTCTCTGGAGGCCATCCAGTCCAACCCCACTACTAAAGCAGTAGGTGGAACGGGAAAGTATCCAAGCAAGTTTTGAATATTTCCAGAGAAGGAGACACCAAAGCTTCTCAGGGCAGCTTGTTCCAGTGTTCTGACATCCTCAAAGTTTCTCTTCATATTCTCATGGGACTTACTGTGTTTCATTTTGCACCAATTGCCCCTTGTCCTGTTTCCTGGCCCCATGCTCCTGACATCTCTAATTTAGATATTTATAAGCATTCATAAGATTCTGTTCTCTACCATATTTGAAAAACCATGGCTGTCCGGTGAAGAACCTGGTGACTGGAAAAAGGGAAACATCACTCACATTTTTAAGAAACTGAGAAAGGATGATCCATGAAACTACAGGCTGATGATCCTCACCTCTGTGCCTGAGAAGATCATGGAGCAGATCCTCCTAGAAGCTGTGTTAAAGCACAAGACAAAGAGGTGATTCAAGACAGCCATCACGAAGGGCAGATTGTACCTGACCAATCTGGTGGCCCTCTATGATGGAGTGCCGGCATCAGTAGACCGGGGGAGGGCAACAGATGTCATCTGTCTGGGTTTCTGCATAGTCTTTGACATGGTCCCTCACCACATCTTTCTCTCTAAATTGGAGAGGTATGGATTTGAAGGATGGACTTCTTGGTGGATTAAGAATTGGTTGGCTGGTTGCAGCCAAAGGGTTGTGATCAGTGATTCTATGTTAGGGTGGAGGCCAGTCACGAGCGGTGTCCCTCAGGGGTTGGTCTTGGGACCAGTGCTCTTCAACATCTTAATGACATAGATGATGGCATCAAGTGCACCTTCAGCAAGCTTGCAGATGACACCAAGCTGAGCGGTGCAGTCAATACACTGGAGGGAAGGGAAGCCATCCAGAGGGACCTGGACAGGCTGAAGAAGTGGGCCCATGTGAACCTAATGAGGTTCAACAAGGCCAAGTGTAAGGTGTTGCATTTGGGCCAGGGCAATCCCCAGTGTTCATATAGACTGAGCGAAGAACCCCTTGAGAGCAGTCCTGTGGAGAAGGACTTAGGGGTCCTAGTTAATGAGAAGCTGGACATGAGCCAGCAGTGTGCACTTGCAGACTGGACAACCAACTGTATCCTGGGCTGCATTAAAAAAGGAGTGTCAACCAGGGAGAGGGAGGTGATTGTGCCCCTCTACTGAGATTTTGTGAGGCCCCATCTGGAGTGTTGTGTTCAGGCCTGGAGCCCCCAGCACAAGAAAGATGGAACAAGTCCAGAGGAGGGCCATTAAGATGATCAGAGGGCTGGAGCACCTCTTCTATGAAGAAAGATTAAGGAAACTGGGCTTGTTTAGTTTAGAGAAGGCTCCAGAGAGCTCACTGTGGCCTTCCAATACTTGAAGGGAGCATATAAACAGGAGGGGCTGTTTACGAGGGTGGATAGTGAATGGTTTTAAACTAAGATGGGAGGTTTAGGTTAGACATTAGGAGGAAGTTTTTCACCCAGAGGGTGGAACAGGCTGCCCACAGAGGTTGTGGATGCCCAGTCCCTGGATGCATTCAAGGCCAGGCTGGATGTGGCTCTGGGCAGCCCGGTTTAGTGGTTGACGACCCTGCCCGTGGCAGGGTGGTTGAAACTAGGTGATCATTACAATCCTTTACAACCCAGGCCATTCTGTGATGATTCTACAAAAATGTTGAACACTCCAGTCTTTGCACGTGGGATAGATTTCGTAAAAAACTTCTTCATTTCTCTGTCAAGCACTGTTAGTAATAAAGCATCTTCTTTAGATTGACATTGTCCACTGTCCTATTATCACATGCAACAATGTTATACTGTCACTTCCAAAGATGTAACGAGTACGTCTTGACTATAATTAAGTTTCTAGTCTCTGTCATTTCTAATAGATAATGTTCCACAAATTTTTCTATCATAGAAACTTTCTCCTCTTATCTGTTCAAAAAATGCATATGACCACCATTAGATCATTTTTTCTCATTCCAGTACTATTTTACAGATCTTTTCTTTCTTTAGTTTTTAACCCGGAGGACATATCTACAGGGATTAGGTTTATTCTCATTTAGGTTTCTTTTTTTTTTTTTCCTGTGCAAAATTATCCGGATTTTTTTCTGTCTTATTATGCAAACAGATTTTGTATACCTTCTGCTAATTGTCCTTTTAGAGCTTTCCCACTTACACTGATGTTTAAAAATTGTTGCCCAGAAAGGCATATGGTGTTTCAGGTTAACATTTTTAGTGTTCTTTTTACAACAGAAGAGAACTCTTCATGGAGTTTGTGAACTGAGGAGTGGACAGCTAAGGATTAACAGGCTGCTTTATGTCCTAAACAGGACTCATTAATCTTAACAGAGTTGAAAGAAGTTAAGAAGGGGACATAGCAGCTTTCTAGAAGCTGAGCTGGGGAAAAAACTTACTTGCAATACTTCAGATGCTTCACCCTTCTAAGACCGCAACCTGGCAAGAGCAGGGAAGCTTCTGCTAAAATGTGGCCACTGAAATATGCTGCCCTAGCTAGGGTCAATCTGAGAAGAGGTAAACTGAGTAATATGAAGCAAAGTCTGAAAGCCGAACCAAAGGTCTTCATGGTTTGAGGATGTTCTAGAGCTGAGCTGTGGCCTGAGAGAGGGTGAAGCTCTTAGTGTCTGAAGTGAAAGAGCAACTCAGAAAGGATGATTGATATTCAGGAAACATATATAAAAGAACAACGTGGTTTTTTTTTATGTTAAACATGTTTACTGTTTCTAAGTACAATTAAACTAATGTACTATAGGGGATCCCTTGTGGGAGAGAGAGTTGAAACTGAAACTGACTGTGAATAGTTGTTCATTCTCTTCTATGAATAAGTCACAATGTGTCATAAATATTTTTTCCATAAGAATAACTTCTTAAATAATCAAAACATGACCGAATGATTTTAGTCTCAGAGCATAGTGTCCCAGCCAAACTCTAACTCACACTATTAGCATCGACATTTTCCCTGTAACTTGCAGTAGGAGTGACATTTTCCCTGTAACTTGCAGTAGGAGTGACAAACTTCCTAATTTGTCTTAAAGACCTTACAGGTCCTGCTGAAATCTGCTGTGTAACATGCCAAAGAGGCACCTCTGATGAATGGCTGGTGTAACTATTGCATGCTGCCTTCTGATAGGGAAGGAGCTCTTTGGGAGGCATTTGTGTAAGCATCACATATGATGTAAAATGGTATTTACTTGTTCTTGGAGTAAAAAAAAATCTTTATGCAGCTTTTATATTTTTTCCAATATAAATTTATCCTTTAGTCATTAGTACATGGTAAATTTGATCATGTTCTAGACTTAAGAAGGTTTAGTGGCTGTTCGTATTTCTGTCATCTCTTTTTTTTTTATATTTCTGTTAAGAAAATATCATAGGTTTTATAGAAGTGCCTAGTTCTCTTCAATGCCACAGCTGCATTGTTTTGGTTACTTTAAGTAAGATCTACAATAATCCTTTTCCAAGAGTCGCTTCCATTTTTTTTCCAAAAGAAAATAAACCGTCATCTTGCCTTGTAAATATCTCATCATTCTGATCATTCTCCTAGAGTTTCTATTTGTCTTTTAAGAACACATTTCAAACTGAATGTCATCTTGTCGACTGAGATTCCACCATTATAACTAAAAGAATAACCCCTTTCTGATGTACTTACTAAAATATCCTGCAGTGCCATGTTGTCTTCCCTGCAACAATGTTAGGTAGCTGATTAATTTAATTTTTTGGTTCCCAATGACAGCAAAATTATTTTCTGCCATACTGCTCCATCTGTGCTTCTTTCTCCTAAAAGTATAATTTTAGTTCCTCTTTTAGCTTCCACATTTTATTTCTGGGCCGTCTGTTTGACATACCAATACCGTGTTGATCCTCTTCTTTTGAGCTTCTGCAAAACCATTCAAAACATCTGCCTGCTTGTTCTGTACACGTGCATCTCTTCCCTTCTTCCCGTAGGACAGCTAACCACACTTCCTTCGGTTTAGGATGAGACACATACAGTGAATTTCTCCAAGTCTTTCTACTTAGTTGTAAGAATGCCGGAGGGACTTGCATGATGCCTTCCTGCAGTCCGTGGTCTAGTTTGAGGTAGAACATTTTGCTTGTTCCTCTTTCCTTCCCAGGAAGTAGGAGGCTTGAGAATTCATTAACACATAAAAGACACAAAAGGGGAAATAGCTTCAAAGACATCATTTAACCAGAGAAGTAGTGTGCTTTGTCCCAGAAACTTTTTTTCTTTTATGTGATACTTCAAATAATTAAGAATTCATGGAAGAAAATCACAGTGTCATTGATAGTTTACTAATTAAGCTTGATAACATTTCGATATTTAGTATCTCCTGATAGCTTCTGGATTTGCCAATAAAATTCTTGGACAATGATAACACATAAGGACATGCTTGCAGCAGAGAGGTTGCAACAAGTAATACTTTGTTCTTCTGTGTTCAGGAATCACTTTATTAGAAATTTCTGTTGGTCAGTTCACTCCTTTCATGGTTAAAGATACAAAAGGCAATTCTACAGTGCTTAAATGACAGCTTTTACCTAAGCTAACACTACTGCTCTGACAGTGTGAGTAATTGTCAAAACCTAACTGAGCTGAGATTGTTGTAAAGTTCAGAATTGAGAGGAAAAACTCCTGCTCTAATCAAAGTCTGTTTCAACCATTTGTATTCTCAGCTGGGTCATAAAGATTAATACAGTTCTCATGCAGCACACTCTTGTGTGATATGTCTTTGTTCCTGAGGCTTCTGTGAAGCTTCCATGTAAGTGATACTATTAGAGTTTCATGAGCTTATAGTCCAGGATATCAGATATACATCAAAATCTCTTTTGTTTTGGTCTCCCAATAATTGACACAGACAATCTTCAATGTGGTGATGAATAGAATTAGGGTGACCATCTGGGAGTCTCACATCTATTTTTTTCTACTGGCATTTTTGCCAAATCAGCTGCAATTTTGAAATCTTAGCTGAAAGAAGAATGTTCTACCTTTATGGATTCCACCATTCTTGCATTATTATGGCTGAATTTAAACAGTTCAAGCTTCTGTCTGGCCAATGAAGAACATGCTTAATTTTACTGATTTGCAAAACTGCAATTATTTAATTAATTCAAAATACCCATCCACAAGTGCTCAAAATTCTTTAAATAAGAAATGTAACTTTTTTTTTACCTAGCTTATCTTTTTTTAAAAAAAGAAAAGTAGAAAAACCTAAATTCTTTAAACTTTACCTCCATTTCTGTTATAAGTGAAAATTTAACGAGATTTTCCCTTATCTGAGAATTGCATTTCTCCTGTGTTGAAACTAAAACGCAAGAATTGAAGCCTTATTAGTTCAACTTGTTTGCTAATAATCAGTCATAAAGTTTCACACTCAATATACTGAATCTGTTGCTGAACTCCAAGCAATTTAATGTTCTCTTTGACAGTTTTGTGTGGTTGATGATTTAACAGCTAAAATAACCCCATCAGAATTCTTGCCTTTAATGTTCCAGCCTGAAAATTTACCATTCTTTAGTGGATTAAAGAGGACAGCATGTTTTCTTGTACTTTCTCAAGCATCTCATCAGACCAACACCACTGAATTTTCACAAATCTTAAACTATATAAGCACCATCATCTGCTTTGTTTCAAAATCTTTTTATAGGTTTTAACATAGAGGACATTTTCTTGGAAAAATGAATGTGAAGCCGTAGCATGATCTGCTCTATTAAAATCTGGTTTAAACTCCACTGTGTTTAATGGGGATAGCTTTCTGCTACCTTTGACAGGAACTGGGTCTGATCCCAGCCCCCTCTATTCTTGCCCCAGAGAGAAGGGTTATGGATGTATATAAGGACTTATTGTCCCACTGCTGTGAATGATGTACAGGATCTTACATATTATGAAACCCATCTGTTTATGACTGAAAATGTGGTCATTTCCATTGCCTATTCCATATCATGAAATAAAATAAGAAACTTCCTTCTACTGGAAAATAAGGGTCTCTTTTACTGTGGTTGACTGGCAGCAATAGAATTGCTACAGAATATTACATGTTGTGAGATAACAAAGTGCTCTTAATACAGACATCACCTTAGCTGTTCCAAAAACAGCAAAGTGCATGGTTCCATTTGTTTAGTTCCCCCTCTCTCTTGAAATGGAGGAAATGCAATGCTATTATTAGTTTACTTCAACTATGCAAGGATCTGAAAAAGTTCACTGAAAGGAATTAAAAAAAAAAGCCAACTCCAGAAGGATCTACTATTCCTAGCAAATTGTACTCTTTTGGCATGCCACTGGTAAGAACTGAGTCAGTATATTGTACAAAGACAAAAGTCTTCTGAAGCAATTACTCAGCAAATGGTGTGGCTCAAGAAGACAGACTGATCCTAAGCTGTACAAGAGAAGAGTGTTCTTTCCAGTAAAACTAGTAAAAATGGCAAATAGCTGAAGACTGTAAGGATACACATGTAACAGAATCACTGTTAGGCAAGTATATGTTTTTATTGTAATGGTCTGGTGGTTTCTACAGCAAGAAGGAGAGGCAGCTGCTCCAGCTGTGGGATGCCGCCCTGCTCCCCACCTGCAGATCCAAAGGCAGCTGCTGATGGGGTCACTCTCTGCCCTGGAGTCTCTTTAAATGTGTTGGCTAATCTATGGTTCAGCTCTTTGTCTGAGGGTTCTTTTCTGTTTCACAAGACATCCTCAAATGAGTACCCAAAGACTAATAATAGTTCATGGTAGAGATATAGATTTACTGGAGATCTATCTTAAATTTTTGTAGGGCATACTGTTATTTTCATTTGCTGCTGTAAGTCACCTAGTTATTGGCAAATTAAAAGCAACAGAAGAGATAACTGCTGAACAACTAGTTTGAGAGATGTTTTTGTTCAAATCTTTCTCTCCTTTCCACTTCTCTTCCTTCTGCCACAACATACCCCACACAGTTGAATTGGACATGTTCTGATCTTTTGAGACAAGTTAGTTGCCGGGAGCCTCCTCTCCCATCTGAGCCCAGTGAAACTTTCTACACTTCCCACATCTGTGTCTCAGCATCTTGCTTGGTCTTCTGGTTAAAACAGCAGTCTGCTGTGAATATTATGCCTCACATTTTTCTTCTACATCCCTAAGCAATGGAAAGTAACAATTTTCCAAGTATCTAAACATGTAGGCCTTGAAATTCTGAATTTGTCTAGTTTCCAAGGAAATGCCACAGTTTTCTAGAGACAGACGAGGCTGGATAGTTTCCCTAAACTCAACCATTCTTTTGTTCACATTCATCTTCCTGACAAATGCTAGGGCTGCAGTGACCTTTCTCTTTCTCCAGTCAGAAAGAGATATGACAACAAAGGGTTGACTCGATATGCATTAATAAATAATGCATTTCCTAATAAAACCATTTGATAACCTCAACTAGTAGCAATAAACTGCATGAAGGTGTTCTTTTTAAATGCCAAATTCTGTATGTTAACTCCTCAGGCACTTTTTAATTATATTCTGTTACCATGAAGAAAAACGTGTCATTTGATTTTATTCTGTGTTTAACTTAACAGTGAATTATCTTAAATGAGTTACGCAGCAGTTCTAAGTCCCAGCCAAAGAAAATGAAAAAGGTATTAAAATCATGTCTACATCCTTTTAATGGGCAGATATAAGGTCCAGGAACCATCAAAGGAAATACACATCAAGTAAGTGAAGTTCATAAGGCTCAGATAAAAATCCCTTTCAAATAGTCTATATATATAAATTTACATTCTTAAATAAACTTAGATATGCACAAGGAAAATATGTTCAACTCTGTCTTATTATCATGAAATATCATAGAACATATATTAATAGCAAGTAATTTCAGTATCTATTTAGCTAATGTCAGTAACCCAATAAGTCAACTTCAACACAGCGTGCTTAGCAGTGTTAGCAGTGGGCGTTAAGGGACTTGTTTTCTTTTTCTTTTCTATCTTGAGGTACTTCTGCAACATATAGTGGGTGAATATTTGGCTTCAGAATGAGAAAATAAAACATTTTATTTCCAATTATTTATCCAGGAAGGCTTGTTTGGAATATTCTTCTTGGAACATTATGCAGTAAATTACTTCTGGTCATGATTAGGTCAACTTATTCAAGTTATATATTGAAAATACATATAGAAGAATCCTCTGCCACTCACACCTTGACTTTTCAAATGAGTTTTATTCTGGGGCATTGCGAAAATGCAGCTGACCTGATTTGATCAAAACACCTTCCTACACAAGACCCTGAGAAGCCCTAATTGTTCTACAGGTGCATCTGCATTGCAGTAATACAAAGAAAGTTTCCTGGTAGCTAAACGCTGTTTGAAAAATGAGATCATAGGCACCTGAGATACATGCTATAGAGAAACTGAGAGAAATAAATTCATTTGCTTAGCATAGGTGCCTTTGAAGAACTTTGGTGTAATAGGGAACTAATACCTCAATTATTTTGCTGTTGCCAAGGTTATCTTTTGTTCTGCTATAAATACTCTATTCCTGTTCATTTTGTAGTCTGAGGCAAAAATGGTGTGTCATATTTCAGTCCAAGGAGTATTTTCCTACTGTGAATGAGGAAACTTCCAAACAGTACGTGTCTACAGAATTACAAGCACATGTGTATTTCACAAGTGCCTGGAACAACACAACTGGTTAGGGCAATGAGTCAGAGGGGCACCCTCCTCTTCGCTTGCAGACTTTCTTGAAATTTCTTAAGACACTTCGGGGAAATTTTTAAAATTCAGAAGTAGGGAACACCACAAGTGTAAGAGATTATTCTTTTATATCATTGACTCAAAGTTTGCTGAAGAACAAGTCCAGACAAGTCCTAGAGAAATCCTTTGTCTGGAGGGCATTGATGGACAGGTCCTGGCTAAGGGTCGTGTAATCCTTTAAGGAGCAGATGGACAAGGCCAGGGGCAAGGAAGGA